>JALNIO010000022.1:0-73143 GCA_023509875.1 Rugonectria rugulosa | reverse complement strand
CCTTGCGCTTCGCCATCACTTCATCATGTTTCCGTTTCATCCCCATTCCTTGATCCCTTGTGATACACATGACAGCGTCCATCGCCGAGGAGTACTGCCGATTGTCCTGGAGAGATCCTTCTCACGCCAACCACCAGATTTGGAGAATGAACACACAAATATTGTCAAATCCACTATTAATCAATTTGACATGAGAGTGCACCTGACACAGACTTCACGTCAGTCTACAACTTGTACCCAACTTGGGAGTTCAAGATGTCCCGTCCCTAACCTTGAAGCACAATGACTACGAAAATCGTGACTTGATCATTAGTGGAATTCGTTGAACAATTAATATAGAACAACAAAATATGAGCCAAAAATCAATCACCACAGGACATTCGGTAAAAAGAAAAACAAAAATTCAAGTCTTTATTTATATACATCGTCCCTATTTGAACGCATACACATGTCGGCCACCTGGGTGCCTTGGTATCGACCTTTTGTCCAAGGTGTAAGGTGCTCACACCGACGGGGAGCTTAGTGTCAGCGCGTCAGAAATAGCCGAAGTTCTCCCCACACCCCAAACGCGCGCCCGAGCTTTTGCTTGTGCATCATTACTTTTAAACGCCAGCAACCACGGGGCAACACCAGACAAAAACGATTCGACAGAGCTTCATCGGCGGCGCATTCTCTCGCGGCTGCGCGAGTGACACATTCAATAATTTCCACTTCCCCCGATCACTCTCGCATCCATATCAACATGACGCCCAAACGAAGCTTATCACCTGCCTCGGAAGAAAGGGAGCAGAGCCCCAAACGAGCCAAGATCAGTCAGGTAGACGAAGAGATTGGACTCGCGTGGCTGGAAGGTCATGAAAAGGCAGTAGAGTCTCCCACGCCGACATTTCACTCCCAGGCACGACTCGGCATTCAGCGATCAATAGCCATGGTGCTCAAGCACGACGGCTTCGATTCAGCAACTCCCGAAGCTATGGAAAGCTTCACGGCCATGGTGGAAACCTGTGCGTTTTACACATTACTTTGAACCCGGAGGCCTATACTAACTTGCCTCTTAGACTTGGAATCATTGATCAGTGGCGCCAAGGACATGGCTCTTTCCTCACGTCGAGAACACCCTATCCCGACGGACTTTGAAATCATGCTCCGTCACCACAACCTGCGCATTTCATCTCTCAAACCTCACCTCAAAAACCCGATCCCTGAGCAAAACCTCGTATCGACATACGTTGACGAGCCAGTATACAGCGACGATGCATTCACGACATTACCCCTTCTGGGCGAAGAACTCAGCGGTCAGCCCGACAAGGAGGAAAAGGAATACATACCGTCATCATTCCCAGAATTTCCAAGCAAACATACATACAAATTCACGCCTCAGGAGAGAACCAATGTCCGAGACCCTAAGAAGATTCGCGAGGAGGCTGCGAGGACGGCCCAGCAGGGCGAAGATGCTCTGCGGCGTTTGGTTCGGGCATCTAAAATGCGGAAGCAGAAGGAAGTCAAGACCTTGGTCGAGCGCGATGTATACGGCAAAGAGAGGTTCCGTCTGTGGGAAGCAACCATGAAACGATTCATGGGACAAGACAATCGAGGAGGTCACAACGATCAAGGCGAAATTGCCGATCACAGCATGATTGTTAATGGTGACGCTGTGTTCCATCGCAAAGAAGTCCCCCGTTTCGGAAAAAGATCAGCAATGAGTGTCAAAAAAACTGGATGAGAATTCTGAGGCATCGTCGAGTGACGAGGAAGCGAATAGAGGGCTGCAAGATACCCATGGATTAAAGCTTTGCATTTGAATGGCGTTAGGGAAGAGGCATCTCAGGTCACAGGCGTTTGGGGGTTGGAAGGTTCACAAGCACACTGGAGACGGACTCATTGGGCGTGATGATGTAAGATATCGCCGGCTGTGATGGCCCAAGGGTGCTGGATTAATCTCAAGCAGCGCAAAAAAGGTCGCTGATGGCAATTTTGTACCTCATCAGAACTCTCAAATTGCGTGAATAGCTGCTGTGCTGGTTCATGGAGACATTCTCAGCAAGGCTGAACAAGTCTCACATTTCACGAATTTAGGGTCCACTTTTACCAATCGATGTGTGGCTGCCCCGCGCGAGGCTGAAGGGCCCGGAACAACCTCAGGTACGTACCTCGTCAAAGCGGAGCCCCGACGTGCGGCCCTAATTTTTAACCCACACAAAAAATCCCAATTTCACCGGCGAAGCTTCCAAGATCTGAACAGGCCTAGGTTTTGCAGCAGAGACGCCCTTTGCCTCTGATTTTTTCCCTTCCCTCACGCACCTTGATCCTCTGCATCACCTCGTCACCGTTGCAATGGCTGAACAATTGATCCTCAAGGGCACTCTCGAGGGCCACGTACGTCGAACCCTTTCCCTCCTGCTGGCTCTGGATGTTGTTGTGGTAGTGGGCATGCTTCTCTGCGTGTTCACAATCCCTCCGCGCGTCTTCGTGTCGACCTTACCTTTCATGTGTCGTCCGGGATACTGACATTTGTATACAGAATGGCTGGGTCACCAGCTTGGCCACCTCTTTGGAGAAGTACGTCAACTTGCGCCCGCTTCGAGACTCGTGATGGTGGGGGATTTGACGACTGACTGTAACTTCAGCCCCAACATGCTCCTCTCGGGATCCCGAGACAAGAGCCTGATCATCTGGAACCTCACTCGCGATGAGACCCAGTACGGTTACCCCAAGCGATCGCTCACTGGCCACTCCCACATCGTCTCCGACTGTGTACGTCTTCACCCTCGAACTTCAAGAAACATGTCGAATGTTGATGGAACAAACGCTGATGGAAATTGTGTTCGATTTAACAGGTCATCTCCTCCGACGGTGCCTACGCTCTGTCTGCCTCCTGGGACAAGACTCTCCGCCTCTGGGAGCTCGCCACTGGCACCACCACCCGACGATTCGTCGGCCACACCAACGACGTCCTCTCCGTCTCCTTCTCTGCCGACAACCGACAGATCGTCTCTGGTTCCCGCGACCGCACCATCAAGCTCTGGAACACCCTCGGTGACTGCAAGTACACCATCACCGACAAGGGCCACACCGAGTGGGTTTCTTGCGTCCGCTTCAGCCCCAACCCCCAGAATCCCGTCATTGTCTCCTCTGGCTGGGACAAGCTTGTCAAGGTACGTAGAGAAAAAAGATGGCCGTGTTTGAGCCGGTTTTTCTTAATAAACCCCCTCCCACATGATGTTTGCAAACCCAAGTATTTGCTACTTCAGAGCCTGTGCGAACAGGCCATGAGACCATTAATCACCTTTGCCCTGACCTTTACTCACTTTTCGTATTCGTTGTCCCCGCAAACCAATTGACCGGAGGGAATTTATTTTCTGACTCAATTCATAGGTTTGGGAGCTCTCGACCTGCAAGCTCCAGACTGACCACATTGGCCACACTGGTTACATCAACACCGTCACCATCTCCCCTGATGGCTCTCTCTGCGCCTCCGGTGGTAAGGACGGTACCACCATGCTCTGGGACCTCAACGAGTCCAAGCACCTCTACTCTCTCAACGCCAACGATGAGATCCACGCTCTCGTCTTCTCTCCCAACCGATACTGGCTCTGCGCCGCCACCTCCAGCAGCATCATCATCTTTGACCTGGAGAAGAAGAGCAAGGTTGACGAGCTCAAGCCCGAGTACACCGCTGTTGGCAAGAAGAGCCAAGAGCCCTACTGTGTCAGCCTGGCTTGGTCCGCTGACGGCCAGACTCTGTTCGCTGGTTACACCGACAACATCATCCGTGCCTGGGGTGTCATGTCGAGGGCATAAATGGAAAAAAAGCTGCTCTCTTCTCCCTCGGTTGAAAAAGGTATCTTGATGACGGGGATGGAAGGCTGGTGAAAGGGAGTGCGAAAGCGGGAAGAATAGGTAGATCATTTGGTGGGGCGTCAAAATGGTTGGCTTCCTCGTTTGGTCTTTATTGATGCAAAGGAAGGGGGGGCGACTCAACATCTGACGAGGGCATGACCGCATTTTGCTGGCTAAGGCAAGCCCCTGAAGGCACCGGGCATCATCCTTTTGTTCTCCAATGAAGAACTCGAGTTTAAAAGATCCTTGTTCGTGCTGAGTGATGTGATGCGTATAGTAGCGAAGCCTTGACTACAATGCTCTAGATGTAATATGTACATGACATGGCATTTGTATAATATTCAAATCCTCACGATATTATGAGGGACGACAATCCAAAGTTCGGTTATGCTGTGGTGGCAGAATGCAATTACTAGCGTTGCCCATCTGGGGATTCTCCTGGTGCGCTCTAGGGTAACTCACCGCAACATGAATGTGAACACCCTTGAGAACAGATTATTGACAGTGAGCACTACATTGTTGAGCTGTGGGATGCAGAGATTCCGGTAATGTATTCGATGTGTCATGCTTGATCAAAGCTGTGAGCCTCGGTGGCTCCTGTATTTGTTGCACTGCAAAATGCGTATGAAATAAGATTGGTTTAGTATACGAAAGTTGCCGAGCGACATTCACTTTACTACAGCCTACCTACATTTCCTAACAAGTTTAGCTCTTTCAAACAGAGTTCTCCAACAAACAATTACGATTCTCACGTAGAAATATAGGTAAGAAAACGATTGATAAAATGCACGATTTTGCTTTACTACGCTTTTGCAAATTTCCCGAGAGTTGTTACACTTCTAATCTAAGGGACCCAATTCAATTCGTACTGTACATATGCATCAAATATGCCATTCAACCTGCCGTCTGCCGACTGGCGAGTCACGCCCTGTGACATTTGCCTCGAGATGTTCACCACGACAGGAGCGTCCCCTCACATCTCAGATCTACACTTCGCAGCTTTCACCAGTTCTCACTGCCTTACATGAAGGGTGGGAGAGAGAATGGATAGCCGCTGTTCTTGACGCGGAAGACGCTGAGAAGGAAGCTGTAAACGAGGAATAGAATTCCTCCCCATGCAATCACGGCAACATTCTGGGTCCTTGTGTCGGCGATTCTGGGGACTTTGATGGCCAGAGAAATGGCACAGAAAGACAGCACGCCGTCTATAGAGAATATTAGCCAATGTTGGTCACGAGGATTGAGATCATCATACAAAGAGCGGCGACGATTTGAGTCTCCAGGCCAAACTGGCTTTGGAAGCCAGGAGCGATGTACTTGATGCCGCCATGGCCATCGCCAGTGACGTACGGCACCTTGCGAATGTGGTTGAACATGTGTCCACTGGTGAAGAGGAGAATCGAGATGAGACTGATGGAGGCCCAGATGTTGCGGTTACGAATAATGGGCAACAGCCAGCGCGAGGCAGTAACCAGGGCAGTACCAACACCAGCAATGATGGTGATGGAGGTGATCCATCGCATCCAGTTGATCGGTCGCTTCACGGGAGGGTGGGGTCGGTCGGGAAGATGACGGGAGATCCAATTGTGAACTTGCTCGGCAGCGGGCGGGCTACTGATTGTTAGTTTGATGATGATAGGTCATGGGTATCGTGAGTGACTTACCCGCTGGTGAAGTCGTATCGGAGAGGCTCCTGAATATCGACGGCGTGGGGGCCTGTCGTGGGCTGGAAGAGTAGGAGGACGGGGGCGGTTTGAAGACCAAGCTACGGGTTGTTAGTGGTTGCTGAACATGACCAGGAGCTAGAAATGGGCGCAAACATACCGACATGAAAATATCCCGACCGTCGCTGAAATCCAGAGTTCCGTAAAGCATTCGCGACTCCCCCTTCCTGTCACCCTTGGCCCAGCTCTTGCTGATGAGATCCCATTCTGGCTGGAAATCGCGGCAGAGCGCGCAGCCAAACCTTGGGTCCAAGGCAGTCAACAGAACAGCTACGCTGTAGTCCCGGGGCGCTCCCGTCAAGGACTTGTAAGAAGCATCGTTGAGCTTCAAGGGCGAGGAGCTCTGGGCCTTGGCGTGGAACTGAGTAAAGCGTTCGGTGGAGGACTTCTTGGCTGCCACAGCACCGGTGGCGAGCAACAGAAGGGAAATGAGCGACGAGAAGAACCGCATCGTGAAGCAGGAAGCAGAAAGCACGAAGCTGGTTTTTGAAAAATCAAAGGTAAGGGAAAACTGGCCAATTGGCCTCAAAGTTGCTGTATAAAGTGAAGTAGTCGATGTGCTTCGAACGGATTGGTGGAGCTTCGAGGTGAAGCTGAGGTGGCCTCTGAGCTCCGAGCAAGCGTCGCGTCTAGTTACGTAAGCGGGGACACACGGTTTCAAGTTGCCTTCGTCATTTAGGAGGTGTCTGAGTCGAGTCACGTGCTTTGGCCTGAACAAGTCAGCAGATCCCTGCACTAACCAAATCAGGCAATCTGTTTATTTGCATCCAAAACATCAGCAATGAATGTAACCCGAATGTTCGTCCATCCCACTTCAACATCTTTGTGCCTATATCCCTGGACCCCACCATAACACTGTATTATCGCCCAGTCTGCTATATCTCATGCTCTCTCATAGCTAGCACCTCTCGCATTGTCTTCATTTTATTCATTCGTGTCGATCAACACCCATCCATCATGGGCGCGAGAACCGCCGAGGTAAGCGCCTAAGGCCCCATGTGCTCGACCCCCAGCACGTTGTTGACATGGCTTTTCATAGCGTATGGCTCGTATCAGCGAGCTCTCTTTGAATCATCAAGGGAAAGCTCACCAAATCGATCTCGTCAACAGAGATGAAGAAGCCCGTCGCCTCAAGCTTCGCCTCCTCTCTCTTCGCGATGAGAACGCCTCTCTCAAAGACAAGCTGTCACAAAAAGACTCTCGCATCAGCCTACTCTCTCGTCAAGGAGACGACGTGCGAACCGAGCTGAGTGAGGTAAAGGAAAAGACGAAGCTTCAGGATACACGCTTCAAGAAGCAGTCAAATGAGCTGGCAACACTTCAGGTAACGCGAACAGTTATGATTGTAGAAGCACCAACTAATATTCGACAAGGCGGAGCTGGAAGCGGTCAATGGTTCAATGGAAGACTCGAGCAAGGTCCTCCAAGAGAAATTCGCCCTCAATCGAGAACTGAACCGGATCCGACCCGAGATTGAGCACTTGAAGTCACAGCTGGCAAACCACCAAGCCGTCGTCGCTGAGAAGCACGATCTTCAAAGACAACTCAACTCACTCGAGGTGGAACTTGATAACGAAAGACGATCCAAACAACGACTGCAACAAAAGATGGACACAGAGGCCGACGATGATTGGAAGGCGCGTATTGAAGCGATCGAGAAGAGACACGAAGGCGACAACAAAGAATGGGAAAAGGAAAAGAAGAGGCACGAGGCCCAATTGCGAGAGGCAGAAGGCGAACGCGAGCAGCTCGAGGATCGAGTTTTGGGTCTCAAGACAAAACTCAAGAGTGTCCAGTCGGAGTTGAAGGAGACTCGAGACGAGCTTGAAGGATGCCGTGCAGAGCTTGAAACGGCGCGAAAAGCCTCACGGGCATCCAAGAAAATTGCCGTGACCAAGGGCGAAGTGTCCCGCAAGCGCCGTGTTAATGATATTAGCTTGGAGGACATGAGCATTGGCACACCAGGACCGGATTTGGCTGCCCAGAAGCGGCCTCTCAAGAAGCGTGGCGCCGAGTTTTCTCTCCTGGGAGAGAAGTCGACATTCTCCGTTACGCCCTTTCTGAACAGAACCAAGAATGTCGATGATTCTCTCGAGGTATCATCTCCAACTGGTAAGCAGGTCGACGATACCGAGCAAGCACCTGAAGAACAGCACGAAGAGGAAGAAACGGAAGCATTGCCTCAGGTCTCTGAGGAACCTGCCGAGGCCGAAGTGGAAGAGGAGGAGGTCCAGGTGAAGAAGACAAGCTCAAAGGCACAAAAGCCAAGGGGCCGGCCACGAAAGGCGCTCGACGAAGCACCAACCCTGAAGAAGAACATGCCGAGTGTGCCAGTACAGCAGAAGTTGCACGGCCCCAGCAAGCTCAGAATGGTGGCAGAGGAATCGGAAGATGCCGAGGGAGAGGCTGAGTTTGTGAAGCCAGCGAAGAAGACAGTGGTCAAGACTAAGAGTGTCGACTTCAAGTCTGGCAACGAGAGCGCCGCAGAAGCAGATGGACGAAAGAAGAAGCGCAAGATTCTCGGCGGCAGTAGTAAGACGCTGTTTGACGATGATGACGTGGAAGCTGCCCCGAGACCACCAAAGGTGAAGCTTGGGGCTGGTCGAAAGCTGAAGGCTCCCCTGGGAGGAGCAGCGAATGCATTCGGTGGGAGGACGTTTTCTCCTCTCAAGAGAGACCGACGAGGAGTCGGTGCAAGTTTTCTGGCATAGGTTCTATGACGGCAGCATGAGATATTGTTTTTAAGGATGCACGGGTTGGGTTCGGTTGGATTGGGTCACGGTGGCATGGACGGCGTTTGGGATAACTGGCAGGTTTTTGCATTTCTGGTGACAATTGAAGACGGTCATTGACCTTTCGAGAACAATTACTCATTGGGCCTCTACTGTGAATGTTGATGAGTGATGAACCATGTTTCCTGTTAACTTGATGAGTTGACTCTGGTAATGGATGCTATCCGATGTTTTACCTCCCGACCTCCCAAATCAATTACCACTTTTTTTTCAACACGACAAACATAGGTAGTCTTGATTCTCAGTCTCTCACCCAATGTTCTTGTGCATCAATCATGCTGATATTATAATCCGAATACCATCTCATATTTTCCTACCCAGCTATCGTCATGTTTTCTAAACCAGCCACCACCCTGAATACTGTCCTGCACTTTTCCAGTCGACCCAGCTCGTCACCCGCACATCAGATACCCAAATGTCTATGTCGCTGCGCTTCGTCCACGTCCCGCTGGAAACAACGGCAGGGAAAGGACATGTTTGCCAGAGATGCAAAGGTCCAGGGCTTGAAAAGCAGGGCGGCGTTTAAGTTGCTTGAGGTGAGTATTCTTCTTACCGGGCCGGTTGGCTGTGAAGGCATATATACTAATGGGGGTTAGATGGATGAAAAGTATAAAATCTTCAAGGGGAACGGGCAGACGATTGTTGATTTGGTGAGTCTTGTGCGGCAAAAGGAAATGACATTGGGCTGATATGGTATAGGGTTATGCTCCAGGGAGTTGGTCACAGGTATCATCTCTTCAGACGCTCTTGTTTGGTGTTCTGCTTCTCATTGTCTGTAGGTTGCCCTGGAGAGAACACGTCCTCACGGCAGGGTCATCGGCATAGACCTCATCCCAGCCCAACCGCCCCGTGGCATCACCACTTTTCAGGGCGATTTCCTCTCGCCAAGCGTCCGCGCCCTGGTCAAGAACTTCCTCATCGAGTCGCATCAACTTCATCCTCCGGTGCGAGGCAGAGGACCTGAAAATGAGAGTGAGGAAGAGGATGTTGACCGGCCGAGCTATATCGACATGGAGCGGCACGAAGTCTCGGATCCGAACGTGCGCGCTCCATCTGAGCGCATTGTAGATGTTTGTCCCCTCTTCCTCCCCTCGGAAGCAATGCGAGGCCTTCTCTTTGTGGTCCAATATACTGACTTACGCTGTACAGGTCGTCTTGAGTGACATGTCAGCTCCCTGGGACCAAACGTCTGGCTTCAACGTGAACACAATGAGTAATCCATATCATAGGCTGATGAACACGAGCGGCAACAACTTTCGTGATCACGCTGGGAGCATGGTGAGTTTTGACTTTTCCCACCGCCATTCACCTTCTTCCCATCAATGTTTCAAGCAATGTAACTGGTTATGCGTTTGTTGTGTGTGACAGGACCTTTGCAATGCTGCGCTGCAGTTTGCCAGCGAGATGCTCAAGTCGGGAGGGCACTTCGTGTGCAAGTTTTACCAGGGCGCAGAGGATAAGCACCTCGAGAAGAAGCTCAAGAGCATGTTTGCCAAGGTGTTTAGGGAGAAGCCCGAGTCTTCGAGAAAGGTGAGCCTCCGAGAATCTCTTAATGAAGTACAGGTTTAGAACGGGACTGACGGTCGATGGTAGGAGAGTAAGGAGTCGTATTTCGTTGCGTTGAGACGAAAAGGGGACGTTACGATAGATACAGAGTCGTAACCAATAACCTCATGTACCAAACATGTACACTACTGTAATACTACAAAGTAGAGGACATCACGATCAGGAATGAGTGCATATCCAGCGGCAGCAATGCGCAAGAATTTCATTGTAGAATTTTGTGATACCTAGCCACGCCAATTCCATGCTAAACCCATTGGCAAACCGAACTTGAATTTTGGCCATTGCCTCATAACCTGGCCATAACGCCTCCCGAGGCACCTTATTTTCAGCGTAATCAACCACCCGCTTAGACCTTGAAACCACGCGATCGTCTGCGACCACGGGCACGCTCGAACTTGCGGCCCTTGGACTCGACGTGGGGCTTCTGCACTGGGGGTTAGACGCCATCACGCGAGACAGATCAGTAAACGAACGCACCTTGTTGGAGTGGGGACCGAAGCCAAAGTGCTTGAAGGCCTCACGGGCGTTCTTGGGGCCACGGAGGATCAGGGTGTTGCTTCCGGTGGGGGCACGGAGAGCAAGCTGGTCCAGGGTGATGGCCTCGCCGCCGGCGGCGATGATGCGGGCGCGGGCGGTGGCGGTGAATCGCAGAGCAGCGACGGTGACCTTGGGGAACTCGAGGAGACGGTTGTCATCGGTGACGGTACCGACGACGACGACGGTTCGCTTCTCCTCCTCCTTGTTGATGTTGGCGACGATGCGGGAGAGGGAGACGGGAGGTCGGTTGATCTTGGAGGTGAACAGGCGTCGGAGAACAACCTTGTTGAAGGAGGAGTCAGTTCGGCCTGTCTGCGTTAGTATTCGCCTTTTCCAACCAAGAAAATTTATTTTCATTCGCAATCGAAAGGGATAAACGTACGAGCCAGGAAGCGGTAAAGCTTCACCAAGAGCTTGAGGTAGACATTGTCGCTCTTGGGGGCAGTGCGGTGAGTGCCCTTGACGTGGTGGCGGTCGAGATCGATACCTGTTGGAGTGAAAGCCATCGGTCAGCCAATTGATTCAAGCATGCTCAGAAACAGCAACTCTTTCTCGCTCTCCTCAAGGAGTCGCAAGATGGTGCCATGGTCGCAGTGAGAAGAAAAGAGAACCGTTTTCAGGAACGCTTTCCATCTCAACTACTCGCATACAGAGGCTGATTGCGGATGTCATTTTCTTCACGTACCCATGGCGGCGGTTGGCGACTGTGCAGTTGGCGATGCTGGGCTGGTGGTTGACGCTGGAGACTTTTCGCTGACCTCTTGGGAAAATTCGAGGGCATTGGGGGGAGTGGGGCTCGGGACACGGCGTGTGGCGGGCAATTTTGTGGGCGGTGAAAAATGGCAATTAGGGCAGAAGGTTGAGCTGCGCATCTGACTAAGGCAGGATGGATGGAGCGGCTTTTCACCGGCTAAGCGCTTGGATCCGACATGGGGCTGGGTTATGTAAGCGCCGGGAATCGAATAACGCCGAGACGAGTTGACTTATACCAACTTTTTCAGTGGTAAGAAGTATGAACGCCATAGAGGTCGCGTGATCAACGACTATTTGCAGAAAGAGCGGCTTCACTATTGTTATTAAACAAATACTGCATATACAAGAAATTTTCAATGATTGGTATTGAAAAAAAAAGGAAACAATTCTTTAGCTTGAGCCACTGCTCCATCCCCGTCTGCATGATCTTGTGATACGACATCCCTCTTCCCGTTGGGTATTTCGTATAGTCGCACCACCGACAAAACATGCAGACCGAGTGATTCTGTTTGTCTTATCTATCGTTCCAAGGTACATTTGTATCCATCACCTTGCGCCGTTATAGAGTTTCCCTATGTATCTTCTTCCCGAGCAGTCGAATACCCTGCATCTCGACCACGAACCCATCTCCTCCAGCGCTTGCTTGCTCCCGGAAGTTTGGCCTAGGCCCTGTAACGTATCTAATCCCCCACGCAGTGTTTCTGGCTCTGCCTGGGTTGCCTCGATGTTGTCGATATATGTTTTCTTTTGTTTCCCTTCCCAATGCTTAGGTAAATATCAATACATTCCCCCAGATGCTATTATAACAGACTGATGCTGCATTTCTTGTTATAGTGAATGTGGTTCGGCGTCTGGTCGTAGTTCGACTAAGAAATCGCGAGTCATTTCAAAACTCAGCCAGCTTGACGCCATGCTGGGGGCGACTTTGAGAAGGTTGGGGACAATGCCCTTGTAAAGACCCTTGGGGCCTTCCTGAGTTACAATCACGCGGATGGCGTCCATAACGCCTTTGTATTGGTACCCCATTCCAGACATGGTGTTGATCTGGAACCGCCTTCGAAGAACATCACTGCCACGGAGTTAGCTTCATTTCTGTTGGAGATCCTGCATTCGATTTAGGACTTACAAGGGGTAGGTGCAAGTCTGGGCGACAGCACCGGAAATGGCACCTGCGAGGAGTTTTCGAGTCGCGCTGGGATTCTGTTCTCCTTCGTATGTCAAGTATTTTCGCGCCGACTCGTACACCATGAAATTCAGACCGACCTGGTATACACTGTCAGCTGTATCCTTTGGACACATTGGTTGTCCATGACTTACATAAGGCGCAACACCTGCAACAGTAGGGATGATACCCCGGTACAATGCCAAAATACCACCTTCGTTCTTGTACATACGCCCCAAGGTAACCCACATGCCGGGCAGCTTGTCCGGTCGGTCTCCTAGCTCTGCAAAACTCGCCGATTGGATCGATAGTCGGGTTCGTACAATATCGAGGGGATACGTGAAGAAGACTGAAGTGATTCCCGCAATGCCGCCGCAGACCAGACGGCTGAATGGTGATAGATCGGCCCCTGGGGATGTCTCGAAGAAGTTCTGCAGCAAGATTAGCCCTGAACATGTCGAATAGACACAGGCTGTATACCCTTTTGTAGAAGTTGTAACTGCTAAACTGAACTGCAGAGTAGGGCACAATGCGGATGCAGTTTGTCCCATTGCCACGCATGAAGCCTCTCCAACCCTCTTCCCTCCACATCTTGGCAAGTGCCTGTCCAACGGAAAGTTTGTATGCATCTCGGCCGACGCTCTGGATTTGCATGAGGATCTTGAGGCGCTCGAGGGGGGACACGACGGTTCGGGACACAGCGCCAGCAACACCACCGGCGCAGAAGGCGGCGACTACAGGCTGGGATATGAAATCTTGGAACTGTTCGAGGCGTCTCGAACTGACGTCCGGCGAATTGACCATATCTGGTTCCGACTGCTGGGAGAGGTCAGCATAGATGTACAAAGTACTTCGGTTTTTTTCCCCCCAATGTGGGGGAGGAAGGTGTCGAGAAACTTGGGAAGGTGACGACAAGGGTGTGTGCATGGCGACCAACATACAGCAGACATTATGACAAAAAGCGTGCTATCGCGCGGGGTCCAGTGGCTCAATTGGTCTCGAGGAACGCTCCTGCGCCGATTCTTGGACCCTGAAGGCTTGTCGTCGCTGAGCCTGGAGCATTCAACCAGGGTTGGGAGGAGCTTCGGACAAAAGCCGATGACACGCGCGAACGCCTACTGCCAGTTGTCTCGAAAGCGATTGCTATATCTCCAGGGACAAAAGGTGGCGTTGAAAGGAACCGAGTGTATATCGGAAGGACGAGGAGGTTCGGGGCGAGGAGTAATCGGCAAGCATTGGGGGTTTTCTCCAGATTTCTCGGGGGGGTTGCTCTGAGAGAGAAACTGTATAAGGCTATGCGCCCAGGAGTCGATTTGCGCGAGGTGGAGGGTCGATAGCTCGATTGGCTCCGTCAAAGCAGCGGTAGCAGCAGCTCGGTCTGCCCTTGAAGAAGGCTGCAGAGGGAGGTTTCACAGATCCAACGGGCCCATCTGGCAGAAGTAAAGATAGGACGGTGAAAGAGAGAGCGGATTGCGGGATGCGGGATAGCGGGATGGGGGGCGCGTGAACCCGGCGATGCGGATGACTTCGGGCGCGCGCGTGGGTTCCCGGTTCAGTTGCAGTATTCGCTCGTTGAGTCGGGGGTCGGAGAGGGGGGTCCTAGTCTTCTTTTCTTAGCCGGTAGTGGGGTTGAGCGGCTTCCAGGATGACTGACAATGATCTCCTGGATGATGTGCGAGTCCAATGACAGGGAGCACCCAAGAGGGCACGCGATGCAGCAGACGCTGGTGGTTTTGCAGCTGAGGACACCGATATCCGGCAAACGATCCCCGTGGTGAAGGCAACTGGAGTCGGAACCTGACTTGTGCCTGTGGACATGTGGACGGCGCCTGGGTTTCATCAGTGCTGAGAAGCTTCCGCTGCGAACACTGCTAAGCCCCCCAAGCCGCCCCCCTGGCCGCTGGTTTCGGCATAGCCATCTTAGATCAGGTATTCCTCACCACCCTGTCTTTAGTTAGACACCTTCAAGGTACCTGTCAGACTGGAGTCGGTACCTTTTTGAAGGGGCTTAGTCTGAGATGAAGCCCTAGCTGATCGCGTTGCAGCAAAGGTACTGCCGTAGTATCGGTGACGTATTTCCGGGGAATGGGAGGCTGGTCACCTGAGGTACTACTTGACTGCCTATGACTGGCAAGCTGGCAAGGCTGAGGTGATGATGGTTCATCTGTGCCGGCTGATCAAGCGCATTAGCTAGGTAGAGACTGATTGCATCTACAATTATACATCATTTACTTGAGTACTTCACTTGGGACAAGTACTTGGGGAGATACTTGGTCGCTCGTGCAACCCGTCATTAGAAAAGCCAAATGTATTGATACAGACGAGTTGTCCCGGACACGAGATCCCCTGAGACAACTCTTTTTTTTGCCGTCAACTGTCTAAACTAGGTACCCATTGAATTTGTACTTCCCTTTAAAACGCGTCCCACCAATACCAAACAATCTGGAGATAAAAAGAAAGGGGCTTCGTGGCCGACATTCTGGCTATTGGGCAATACTACGAAGCCATGTACCGAGCCAAACATTGAAACCGACGCTGTAAGTGCCGTGCAGATTAAACAGAGGAAAAACAAGCCACGTCCGAGTCAGAAAGCAGAAACTTTTCCTAGAAAACTTGGCCTATGACGGAGGGGCGTACCCGTCCTGACTGTACGAAGGAGTGAAAGGGAATTACTCGGCGACATCGAGGTCATCGTGGGCCGGGGGAGGGCTGTCCAAAGCTGTGTTGGGTTAGCATGAATTCAATGCATCTTATCGTGAAGACATACGCTTTCGCTCTTCGCCATTGGTGCCATTCTCACGGCGGTCTCGATCATCGCGGTCATCCTTGGAATCGCGGTCACGGTCACTGGAGATTATGGTCAGTAATAGGGCAATTGGCAAATCACAATGAAGTCTTGTCATACCGGTGATCAGGGCTACGAGAACGATCGCGGTCACGGCGGCTGTCACGGTCATAGTCGCGGTCGCGGTCACGACGATCATCCTTGCGAGGAGAGTAGTCGCGGGTGCTGCGACGAGGGGATGGGGAGCGACCGCGACGAGGAGAGCGACCGCCACCACGGCGGTCACGGTCCCGACCGGACTCGAACCGCCAAGAGGCAGAAGGAGGAGTGCGAGCCCACTGATGCTGTTAGCCTGCAATCCGTTCCATGTTGACGGGGAAACGTACCTCAATTTTCAGGAGGTCATCGCGGCCAATGCGCTTGTTGTGCATCTCGTGGTAGGCGTCATCGGCATCACGTCGATCCTCGTACTCGACAAAGGCGAAGCTGTTGGAACCACTGTTAATGAGAGAGAGGAGGCAGAAGGCGGAAAGTGACCTACAGTCGGCTGGAGGTAGATCTGGGAGCGGGAATGTCGCAGCGGACAAGACGCCCATACCTGGGGGATATTCTGTCAGCATATGCCTGGATGGCAGTAAAACTCAATACATCGCCGTTGGGGCCCCCTTTATCAGCATGACTTGGCATGCGCACACTCACGCGTCAAAAACTTTGAGCGCATGGTGAGCTTCGACTCGAACGAACATCGGCTGCGAAGTGAACGAGCGGACTCATCGACGAATGAGACAAGGGGACAAGAGAGGAGGAAAAAAAAGTAGAAGAAACGGGAGAGGAGGTGGGAGGATGTGCGAAAACGAGAACGACGGGCGCGGGCTCGGGCTCGGGCGACGAAGACGGCGAGGTGTCAAGCCTTTTCTGGGGGGAGGTAAGGCTCTCAGAGATCGAGTGTTCCGTCGCCGATTCATGGGCGTGAACTTGGACGTAGCCGCGGGCGGAAGACGAGGGCGAGGAGGACGGAAGCGACGGGAGGGTTGTGGACGAGGAAGGCGAGGGCGGTTAGACGAGGTTGACATACCGTTCGAACTCGTAGGCGAGGTCGCGAGCGCGGGTGCCGTGGCTGAAGCCGGTCACGTAGAGGGTAGTTCCGCCGCGAGACATGGTGATGCTGGAAGAGAGATGTGTTGTGAAGTGAGTAGATTGAATGGACCTGGAAATGAAGTGATGATGAAGTTGATGAGGGAACCTTGAGAGTAATGACAGGGAGCAGGCAGAGATGATGGTTGGTGGTGAATAAGATGGTCTCAAAGGTTTGATTCTGGGGTCACGAGAAGGGTTAAGGCGTTTTGGGCTATGGGGATTGGGAAAGTTTTGTCCCGAAGGAAGGATGCTGACATAATGGAGACGCCCTGACCACCTGCACCTGCCCACGTAGCAAACAAGGCGTCGGGTCGGGTCATTTTGTGTGACGGTACCAAAATACGCATGAGGCATCTCCTTTTTCTTTTCTTTTCTGTTTCTATTGAAAATCATTCGCGAGGTATGTCATGAAAGGGGCATATATTCTTGCTTTCCGTGTAGATTGTTCTCCCTTTAAAAACCTTGCGAGTCCTGACGGATGAATGGCTTCGCATGTTACCGTAGCTCTCACCATATTGGTGGCTGACGGCCAATAGCTAGGGACAGCTATTGTCGGCTCATATTGTGTTCAGCGCCTACCGGTACTTGGGGGGCCTCAACTTTGGCCCCCCCAAAAGTACACCCAACCACACGCAAGCAACTGTGACCGGAATCAGGCCACATGAAAATGATACGACAAGAGCAGAGGAAGCACTGCGCGCACGTTTTGTAGCTCATGGCTGAGCGATGTTCGGAGCTTTTAAACGCGAGACGGACAAAGCTAAGCGCGCGCTCGCGCATTCGGGACATGGGATGGCTCCGATGGCCGTGGATTCTTGTCCATTCTCCGTGGTCTATATGTCAGTCACCCGGTATGTATCGTAGATCGGAGCGTCCGGGGGCCATTCACAAGGCGCCAAGGACCTAACATTGGCTCGGTCTTGTGAAGATGAGGTCACGGTGCTGGGGGTTTGCCACTTTATTATACCTTAGGTAGTTGGTGTTGCTATCCATGGATCACACCGGCATTTCTTCTTGTCCGCTGCAGCAGGCTCGATATCTTTGTCGTTCAAGTTTGAACCAGGGTAGATTCGATATGTATGACGTTCATACTGTGTTGTGATACTGTGACACTAAAGTCGACTATTCTCACCCCGTATTGCGAATAACTTAACTAATAACTTACCGCATCGTCCAAAGATGCTTACCGGTTTGCTGGTCTTCGGTATGTCCCTAGTGGCCGCCCAATTGGCAAAACGGCTTAATAAGTAAACAAAGATAAGCCCTACGAGACTATTCCAAGACCATCTCTGCGGATCCGGGACTGCCGGACATTTCCAATCCTGACTCACACGGGGGCAAGCTTTGAGGCTCTCTGCCAACTACCTACGTAGCTGGTTGGTTGGCAGTCTAGTAGTGCTATGTGACAAGCAAAAACTCCCGCGTTAGCATGTGCATGTGCAGGTCTCGTCCGTGTCCATGTGGTACTGTGCTGTAATGCACGGCATCCTCGGCGAAAGGATCACCACTGATCAGTCACTTCGCGCACGGAGGAGTCTGGAGTTTGGGGCTGACGACATAAAACTGTGACGTCTTTCGCGTTCCGTGCGGACCGAGAGACGAGACCGAAAATAAAGAAAGATAACCATGCAAACACGGTACTTATTAGACTGCATATACTTGAACCCTTGGCCCGGGTCATTTCTTCTTAAGCTTATGTGTTCCTGCTCCCTACGTTACTCGACATCCTTCAATCCAACTGTCATCTTACTCAGCGATACTATAAACATCCTTCTGTTTCTTCCTTCTCCTCACGTCTTTTAAGCAAGCACCAAACCCAGGTCTTGGTTTTCCTCATTACTCGTTCCATTTATTCAGCTTCAAGCTGCTGCACCAAACATCATCGCCAATTCATTTATCCATTTATTGTACTCTTTCCTCTCATTGATTGTCCCTTCTCCGACACTCAGCCACATGGCATCGTCCCTCGATCCCCGGGTCGCCCCGCCTTCCGGCGCCGGGCGTCCCAATCCGGCCGTCATCACGCCTCCGCACCAGCCGCAGCCCAGGTCCCTTGGAGAAGCCCTTCGTGCCGTTGGCATGAATCTGGATGGCGGTAGAGCAGGATCAGAAACCCCCAGTGAAGAAGACTATGATGAGAATGTTCGTCCGGCTCTTTCAAAACCCCAGGTCCTCAGACGGCGGCCCGGCCGCTCCTCGCAGACTGTGGTGCAGACCGAGGGCGCGGCTGTCATGTCTGACTTTACATCAAAGCCGACTCCTTTGATCATTCGTCGGGACTCGGGGGTTCATATCGTCCCGGATGATGATAAGAGTTTGCAACAATTACTGCGGGATAGTTCGGAATGGACGAGAGACGCATCTCCAAAACGTCGCTCTCGCAAGTTTGCGGATCTAGTATTCACGAGACAGTTCTCGGCCTTTGATCGCCAAAACACCATCTCCGTAAACAGTCCGTTCCATGGCTTTTACACCTTGTTTTGGCTAGCCGTTGCTTTATACGTGTTTAAGATCTCTGTGAATAATTGGCAGGTCTATGGGAATCCGTTCGGGACGAGCGACATCATGAAGACAATGTTCCGTCGTGATGGTGTGTATCTACCCGGAGCGAATGCAAGGTGTAATATAGTGCTAATGACTCTGCAGTGGTTGTTCTCCTATTGTCGGACGGCGTCATGTGTGGACTTACTGGGGTTAGCTGGATCATCCAGAAGCTCGTTTTCAAGGGCTATCTCGACTGGAACCGATCTGGATGGATCATCCAAAACGTGAGTTGTCTAGCTGACTATTCCTAGAAGAATTCTAACAAATTGTGATAGGTGTGGCAAACGACATTCATGGCAGGTGTGGTAGGACTCACCCTCTGGCGTGACTGGCCGTGGACTCACACCGTCTTCTTCGTCTTGCATGGCATCGTCATGTTGATGAAGCAGCACTCCTACGCCTTCTACAATGGCCACCTTTCAACCGTGTACAAGAAGCGCGAATCACTACTATCAAAGCTGAAGCAGCTCGACTTCGTTCATCCATCAACTGGCCCGACACAAACAGCGCCCTTGGCCTCTGCCCTCTCGACAGAACATCTTGGGATTCCCCCATCCGCCGAACAACGTCGAAAGTCCATCTCGCAACTTCCAGATCCAAAAGAAAGCGACATTGAGAAGATTTCACGAGCGATTGCATCTGGACAGTCATTGGATGACGAGCAGATTGGGCTTTTCGAGAGAATCATCAAATGGGAGGTCGATGCACTGGCGGACGAGCTTACGGGTACTGCCACTGTTGCTTCAGGGGCATACCCGAACAACCTCACGTTCGAGAATCACTACAAATGGATTCCACTGCCGACGCTCGTGTACGAGTTGGAGTACCCTCGCTCAGACTCTATCAGCTGGCCGTATGTCGCTGAAAAGCTGTTGGCCATGATCGGTGTTCTTTTCGTCATGATTCAAGTGTCGCAATACTCAATCTGTGAGTTGTTCTGGTATCCATGAAGGGTTGTGTCATGTGCTAATGAAATTTACAGATCCCGTTGTGATGAAGACGGTCGAGATGAAGGAACAAGGCATTCCCCTTGCCGGCCGATTCCAGCAGTTCCCGTGGCTATTGAGTGACTTGATCTTTCCATTTATGATGGAGTATCTGGTAAGACTTTTGATGTAATTTACAGCGAGTGGTTACTAATCGCATATAGCTTGTGTGGTATCTCATTTGGGAGACGATTCTCAACGTCCTGGCCGAACTCACCTACTTTGCCGACCGAAGCTTCTACGACGCCTGGTGGAACAGCGGTCAGTTGTCTTTTCCTATTGCTACTGATATATGGATGCGGATTGCTAACTGTAATAAAGTGTCATGGGATCAGTTTGCGCGAGACTGGAACCGCCCTGTTCATATCTTCCTCCTGAGACACGTCTATCATAGCTCCATCTCGTCTATGAAGGTGAACAAGCACACCGCTACGCTCATCACCTTCTTCCTTTCGGCCTGTGTCCACGAGCTCGTCATGTGGTGTCTATTCAAGAAGCTCCGGGGATATCTCTTGCTTCTTCAGATGAGCCAACTACCAGTACGCTGAATCTAACCCATCAATCTCTTGCCATGAGTGCTGACTTTTATATGTGCAGTTGGTCAAGCTTAGTCGCACGAGGTGGCTTCGAGGACGGAAAACGTTGGGAAATCTCATCTTCTGGTTGGGCATCTTTACGGGACCAAGTCTCCTCTGCAGTCTTTACTTGATCCTTTAAGGAGGCTTTGGCAGGTTTTTTTTCGTTGAATGGCACATGTATGATGATAGTCAACTGAGGAACAAATATATGGGATAAATAGAGCTGAAAGAAGCGCTGGAGAGCGGGCTACAACTTGGACTTTTATTCACGTCTGTCAAAAACAACAACCCAGGACAACGTCGCCAAACCACCCAAAACAAGTCCAGAATAAATCTACATTTTCTCATAAGTGGCCATAAGGGATCCTGATAACACGGGTTAGCACAACTTTGTAATAGACCTGGGCGACGCATGGGCGGGTACTGACCAATGAAAGTAGTAACGAGACGGCTGCGAACTTGGCAGATATCCTCAGGCACCAACCAGATGGTGGCACCAAGCTTTCGGGCGATACTGATGCTCAGCTTGGCGTTCAGGTAGGCATCCTCATCGGTATGGCCGGGTGTCACGAGGTCATAGTCGACGTAGCTGCTCTTCATTCCGTTGAGCACGTCGAGAAGGAAAACACCAGAGCCAATGGAAGGATCCTTGAATGATCGGATGGCCGAGCTGCGACCACCCTTCTTGGACATGTCATTGGCCCATCTCACCATTTCCGCATCGGTGATTTCGCGCTTACCCAGCTTCTGAGCGAGGGAGTGAAGGGTGACGGTAATGTCCCTGCGCATCAACTGCCAGACGAGGCCAAGAGTCAGAGTCCTCTGACCGTCCGTGATGTCGGCTCCTTGAATACCAACAAGCGAGAAACCGATCTGCTTGCCCAGTTCAATGGCATAGTTGGTATTCTCCACGGCCTTGAATCTCATCAACTCTCCACCGTGCGCAGGTCGCTTGTTCACGTGGCGAGCATTCACAGAACCGGGAATAACCTTCTCGTATGCCTGAAGGAGGATGGTGCCGTCGCGTAGGTCGTCGAAGAAGGACTGAACGGCCGGCTGAACGTCAAGGCTGTTGAGCCAAAGAGTGAATACACGAGCCTCGCGCTCTCCCTCAGCATCAAAATCTTCCACCTCCAGCTTCTCCTCTTCGGTAATGGGGTCGAGAGCGGGGTGGTTGTTGAAAAGATTGGCAACAAAGGCCAGGTTAAGCTTGGGGTTACCGGCAACCAAAGACTTGGGAGTAAGGAATTTTCGGCACCCAAGCTTGTCGGCTTCCTGTAATACAGCCTCTGCCCTGTCCAGGAGGTCACGCTGTTGCAACGGTGCACGGGTGACTCCATACTCGGGTCCGATCTGAGCGAGCAGCACAGCATAGTTTTCGCCATCCTTGACATCACTGGAGAAATTGGAAACTCTGTGCAAGTGTTAGCATTTTAAAATACTTTGTCGAGGTTGAGATGGCGTACCTTCGAGACCAATTGGCGGCCTTGAGATGGTAGTTGACCCAGCGCAGAAGGATCTGCTCCGGGGGGAGTCTCAAGAACTGCTCGAGAGTTTCGTCCTCCTCAAGTAGGCGGTAGAGTTCAGGATGAAGCTTGATATCGATCTTGCCCAGCAGACCTCGTCGAATAACCTGCCAAATGAGACCCAGAATCAAGTGCTCTCGGACTTCGATGATGTCGCCAGCGCCAATGTTGACAACGGAGCAGCCGATACCCTTTGCGGACTCGATGACGATATTGTTGTTTTCGCTCATCTGGAAAGCGTTGAGGTTCTTGGTCTTCCTGCCAGGAATGTTCAGGACTCGCTCATCAATGGTGTCAGGTACGCTGTCGTTGATGAGCTTGGCCAGGACAAGACCGTCCTTGCACTCGTCAAACATTTCGAAGGTGTCGGTAGCGAAGGGCAGACGGCTGTCAATATCAGCATCGCCGGCCAGGACGGCGTTGATATGGCGGGTAAACTCGGTTCGCTCATCTTCATTGATGGTGTGGGTGATGTTAGCATTGGAGCCCTGAACGTGAATCTTTCCGCCGATACTGCCTTTGGAGGCGTGACCACCGGTGCGCTGGGAGACGATGCCGCTGGTTGAGGCAGGGGTAGGTCCGGTAGACATGTGTTGCTGGGGAGCAGAGCCGCCGCGGACTTTGGAAATGAGCTTAAACAAGGTGAGATGGACGATGCGATTGCAAAGCGTGGGATGGGACATACTGAAACATAGTCTTCCAGCTCTACGCGCCGTGATGAATCGAGCTCGACCTCTTTGAGCGCTTGGCGAACGACGTCATAGGGCTGGTTCTCGCTCTGCTGAGTGGCCTTGATGGCAGTGGCCTCGTCGAGGTAGCCCTTGTCGTCGACATCCAGACGCTGGAAGGCATCGGAGAGGGAGAAGATCTCGTTCTGCTGGAACTCGGGAAACTTCCTGCGCAGAGATTGGCGTCAGTGCGGGACACGCGGCGGAGATCCGAGGAGACCGACCTTTGAAGCTTCAGGACATTCATGGTGGGAGAGGATGCGCGCAGGAGCGGCCGTGTGAGGGGGAAGAGAGTGTTGGGGAGGTCAAAAGAAGAAAAGAGATGTGCGCGAGAGCACAAGAAAGGAGGTGAAGATGCTCAGATGGGGAGGTTGTCTGGAGCGAGTCTGGATAATGAAGAGAAGTACGGAGTATGATGCGAGAATTGGGCAGCCGGAGAGACTCAGGCCAGTTGGTGAAGTTTGGGAGGAGACGTGCGTAACAACCTGGAAGGAGGAGGAAGAGCAGCGGGGGCGGGGCAACTGGGAGGTCAGGTACTCGGACAAGTACCTTTTGTAGTGGGCAAAGTACCTTTTGTCTCAGTGCTCTTTTCGACGGAGAGGGGTCAGGTCACTTTCTTGCAGGGAGCTCCAGATTTATTTGTGATGCAACGCTGCACAGGCGACAAGCCACAGGCGACAGGCGACAGGCGCAGGAGATGCCAGGACAGGGCTAGGGACAGAAGCTATGGGCATGGTGATGTAATGCCGGCACTGCCGCAGGGAGCTAACAGGTAATACGCAAATACGGGCTAATTTCTTAGTTGGATTCCATGGCAGCCGAACAGGGGGCTAGAAGGCAGAGATGAATTCCAGCGAGTTCCATTCCACTCTGCGTTGTACTTGTACTGCTTGCTTGCTGTGGGTGTGTGTATGTGTGTGTGTGTGCCTGAGCATTGTAGGCACCCGAATTCAGTGCTTAGCTTCGTCTCTGGAGTGAATAACCGAGATGAATGAAGCTGTGGAGAGAATCTGGAATCAAGAACAGAGGACTGCCCGTTGGAGAAGCACCACAGACTGTGTAACTACCCAGCTCATGCATACTTCGTCCAAGCAGCCAGGTACAATACTCCGGAGGTAGGCTGCCAAGCTGCCAATAATCACTGAGCCGGCAGCCACTGAGCCACTGGACTGCCCCACAAACTTGCGTAGACTGGTGAGGCTTTGATGAAACTTTTGCATCTCACAAGACACTAAAACTCAGCCTTCACGTTTCAAGTAACCTCTTGGACGTCTTCTTATTCAGCGGCCTAATAGGCACCGACTAAATCTCGTTTCTCAGTCGACTTTGCTCGGATTCGCTTTCACCCTACCAGCTCAAGCGGTCTTGGCATAGGTAGTTAGCAGGTACTGGCATAGGCACCGACCAGCACCGACCTCTTTCCAACCCTGCAAAATTCTTCACTCGCCTAACGGTCTTAACGCTCCCTCATGTCCGTCTGCAAAGTGTGCGAGGAACCCCTCGTGGTCCCCGTCGATTCCGATGATGCGGATCAACCTGGTCCTAGCCATGAGCAGACTGTCCCTGATGACTTGCAGCTTCAATGCGGTTGCCATTTTCACTGGCAGTGTCTGATGGACCAATCGTCTGGAGTGGTCGTGTCGCTCAAGTGTCCCAACTGTGCAGCTGACTTGGCTTCTAATCACGATGGATCTTCCTCAACAACTTCAGTCCTTGGTCTACCCGATGGAGCGTCCATTCTCGCGAGATACGTCAATGAAGGTGGCACTCAGGACAACCTCGACATTTTGCCTTCCGTCGCCGAGGAGGCTTACCTTGAGACGCATCCAGAGGCTCGCCCGGCTCGCGCTCTTCATGTACTGTGCACAGAGGGAGATGTTTTGGGAATAGTCGAGTTGCTACAAGATGTTAGCGATGAGATTGAAGACATGAGTGCTTTTATTTGCTACCAAGACCCCCTCGCCGACTTGAACAGCGGTCTTCACCTCGCCATTGAGCACGCTCAAGAAGAAGTTGCTTGGTTGCTTCTCTGGCTATCTTCGTCGGTGCCCGATTCTGCCTTTCCAGCCCTCGTACACCAGTCAGCAAAATCTATTGGCGCGAATCGGCTACAGGTCAGCTCTGAAAATGATATCCGGAGCCTTCAGGATGCCCAAGGACTAACAGCACTTGGTCTTGCTCAACAGCTCCAGTGGAGCGGGAATGAGCTGCTATCTGCGCTCTCGGCCTGATGAGTTGAAGCAACGGTAACCAACGCCCTAGTTAGACAACACCACCTAAAAAGAGAGAATCGAGGACTTGGAGGAAGCCCGCACTGCCCAGTCCCTTGACTACCTATGCACCTAGTTAAGTGACATACTTGTACGGAGTACATGACTTGTATCCGTAGCCTTGACATGTCAGCCAACCCTTTCTTCAGTATGCGTCCCTGGACGTAAGCATGCACAGTACGAAGTACCTGAGCCCCACAAAATTCTTCAGGCGTGTTCCAGGGCTGTTCCTTAGCTTCGTCACCGCCGTCTCCGTGTCGAATCAACGTCATCTTTCACATGCGTTCACTGGTCGCTCAGAGTGAAGCTATCAATTAAGCACTGCCTATCAGTTATCAGTGAGGTTTGTAATACCTCATTCCCTTCGTTTTGTCCCCTCAAGCTTCCATGTCCGTGGCAGGCCGTCGTTCTAATCGGGCCTGATTCACCTTGCAACTACTACCTTCACCCTCACCTTCACGGTCAAGGGCCACCCCTCGCTGACAATCACGCATCGGCACTTTCTTCCACGTTGGCATTTAGCTAAAGGTGCTCAAAAAATAGAGACATCGCGTCACGTTGGCTACATCATCTGCCCAAGCACGTGTTCGACTCTATACCTCTGGGTCTTCAAGACATATTTTGCGACGAACATCCATTCCTCTCACATGGTCGCTTGCTTGCATCTCAACCATGGCTCCTGGGCAAGCCGACAAACAGGCTGAAAAGCCATCATCATCATACTTGAGCTCTGCTGTCAACTCCATCAACCCCTGGGCAACCAGTCGCAGCAACACACCAGCCGAGACCAAGACTAAACCGCCTCGTCCTGTTACGCCTACCAAACCAGAAGATCACGCTACTACACATCTTTACGGCCAAAGTTTTAAGACCTATCCTGTCGACTGTCCGGCCCTCAAAGTCCAGTGGTTTCATGCTGTAGATGTGCGCCAATCTGCTCTCGTTGTTGCGATCAATCTAATTGAATGATAGGTTCCTAAAAGAAAACCTCAACTTGTTAAACCGAAACCATCCAAAGCCCAACCAGCACAGCCCTCTCAACCGCCGGCCCAACCCAAGAAATTCTCCCCTTTCTCAGTATCCGACTCAAAGTCGCTCGAGAATGAGTATCAGAAACTTTTGGAGGCATCGGAACTTACCAAAACCCCAGATGACGGAAATGCCCGCCGTTCTCGAAAGAGAAAGGCAGATGCCGGAAACGCGGGGTCTAGTTCATCCAAGACAGCACCGAAGGACTCCGGCGAGACAGTCCACGTCCCAGTGAATGAGGATTTCTTGTTTGATGTCGACATCAAGGCCCGCGAACTGTCCCCAGTGTATTGGCTCGGCCCAGTTTACGAAGGTACGGCTCAAGCATTTTCCCCAGCGACCTGGCACTGACACGATGTAGTTCGGCGAGGAACTTGGTTCTATCAAGATGGATCGAACTTGCGTCCATGTGAAGAGAACCTCGCTGCACAGCTTGAGGAAGTTGGTGATAGATTTCTAATTCTGAGATGAAGCTAATCTGACTTCAGGGCTATCTCAAAATGAAGCCGTGGCTGTACCCAGGTAAGACCACCCTAATGCTTTTGTGAGATTTTGACTAACAGACCTGTAGTAAGAGATCGCAGTCCTTCGGGATCAAAAAAGGTGACACCAAAAGTCTCCCAAGAGAATCTGAAGACGGCTGGCCCATCTTCTTCGGTCACATTTAACCCTCTACCCTCATCTTCAAGCTCTACCTCGCAATCTCAACCCTCGCAGCCCCAGCCATACCGCTTGTTTGGAACTTACATGAATAGTATCGCTACCTATCAAGATGCGACCACGGCGTGGATGACATATGACACCATGCTTTCCTGGGTGACCGCTTCAGTCTATGAGAGGTTTTCTGGTGGTGGCTATATGAGTGGTGTGAAGCTGATCCGAGGTTACACTGAACCGAACAAGAACAAGGACAAAGACAAAGATAAAGACAAAGACAAAGATGACAAAACTGGTTCAACGGCAGCAGAAGATGGACCCAAGCTTGATGAAAAGCAGCAAAGAATGTTAAAGCGCAGATCAGCTCCACCATCTACTCGAGCGTCTCAAGACGACCCCCCTCGATCCAGCGAGTCAGAGACAAGTGCTGGTGACTCCAGACAACTTAGATTGCAGCGGCAGCTATCTTCTTTGATTAATAGCGACGGGAGGACTGCGGCTGAAACCGAAGAAGAAATCCGGAAACGGCAAGAACAGGAGATGGAAGATGATTACAATACACAAGCTGGCGAGACTCAGGAACGAGAGATCGAACATCTTGTGTTAGTCACCCATGGCATTGGCCAACTCCTCAGCCTCCGGTAAGCAGAAGTGACGTGCGAATGACACGACAGGGCTGATACATTTCCAGTATGGAGAGTGTGAATTTTGTACATGATGTCAACATACTACGAAAAAACATCAAATCAGTCTATGCAAACTCGGCAGACCTGAAAGCACTCAACTCGGAGCCTGGCAGCGGACCGGGAAATTGTCGAGTGCAGGTTCTTCCAGTCTGCTGGAGACATCTCTTGGATTTCCCAAAGAGGAGAGAAAAGAAGGGAGAGCGGGACTTGGGAGATATGACAGAAGACGAAGATGACTGTATGTGAATGACACCGATGCACGTCAGCGCAAAACTAACCCAGGAGGTAGATCCTTCATTAGAAGACATCACCGTTGAGGGCGTAGCCTTTGCCCGCTCGCTCATATCAGATTTAGCACTGGATGTGCTGCTATACCAGAGCTCTTACCGTGAACAGATCTCCCGCATTGTTTCGAAGGAGTGTAACAGAATCTACAAGCTCTTTATCAAGAGAAACCCCGAGTTCAAGGGTAAAATCCATCTTGTGGGCCACTCACTCGGATCAGCCATCCTCTTCGATGTCCTTTGTCAGCAGCGGAATCGAAGTGACGACCACAAGTCATGGTCTCGGTTCTGGTCATCGAATGACCGCCATGAAACTTCTCCCAAAGAACTTGAGCTTGCTCTTGACTTTGAAGTTGATGATTTCTTCTGCTTGGGATCTCCTGTCGGGCTGTTTCAGATGCTAAAGGGACGGTAAGATACCCTTCAATCTGTGATAGGTTCTGGCACATTGCTAATTTGAGTCGGTAGCACCATCGCTGCACGTCAACCCCCTCAACCAACGTTGCCGGAAGATCCGTTTGACGTGGGAGGTTTGAGCGACCCATTCCAGAGCGCAGTTCCTGCCACAGAGGATAGCCATGTGTCTCCAATCACGGGACTCCCTATGTCGGTGGCTTCGCCCAAAGTTGGACAGTTGTACAACGTCTTTCACCCATCAGATCCCATCAGCTATCGACTAGAGCCACTGATATCTCCTGCAATGTCTTCCCTCAAGCCACAGCTATTGCCGTATACGAAAAAAGGCATCTTTGGCAATGTGGCGCCTCAAGGCTTGACCGGCATCGGGGCTAAGGTGGGACAGAGCGTGAGCGGGCTGTGGTCAAGTTTAAGTGCAGGTATCGCCAGCAACCTCTTGAACAGGAGCTTAGGACTCAGCAGTGATGAAGTAGCGAGGCTCACGGCAGCACAAGAGTCTGCAGAGGCAGCAGTCGATGCGAACAAGATGGGGGAGAGGACAGATGCACGAAAGAAGGAGCTGGCCGATTCTACAAATAGCGACCCGAGCGGAACCTCGGAGCATAGCCCAACTCTGATTGACGACGAGCTAGAGACTCTCTTCTCCAAGTTTCAACAACGACGGACAGAGATCGCCAAGGAGGGGGATGCAGCAAAGACGCAAGCGGAGGACCGCAAAGCTCGCAAGTTGCGGGGTGAAGAGGGCAAGGTGCGAGCTTTGAACCACAATGGCCGCGTCGATTACAGCATCCAGGAGTAAGTTGAGTATTTCCCTTTCCCATTTGATGAAGCTGACGAAGATGGCGCCATTAGGAGCGTTCTTGACTTTAACCCCATCAATACTATTGCGTCGCACATGGCGTATTGGGCTGATGAGGATGTCAGCCATTTTATGCTGTCGCAGTTGCTGTCAATGAGGTCCAGTCGACGCAGAAAGAATTAGGAAGGAGCATGTACTTGATAGTTTCGTCTGGATAGATGGATGATGGAATATATTTGGATTGAATCATATGAGAGGTGGTGACATTCTCAAGGTCTTGAGTAGGTGGCATTTGGCTGTATCTATCTTTACTAAGAGGTGAACGTGAATGGAAGCAAGCGCCTTTCATACTTACATGTACCTATGTATGGACAAATATTGTACAAAACCAATAGAGAGCCAACCATCACCATCACCTTCACCTTCAGACTGCCCAGGATAAGCCCAACATTATAGCAAGGTACTCAGGTAGTCCGGAGTCATACCCGGGCAGCGTATAAAGTGTCTGTACCTAGGTATGATTCATACGGCGACGGCTTCTGCTCAGCTCAGGGATCAGCAGCGTGGTGGGGTACGAGCTCTAAAAGTCCCGCCGTCCCCCCACCCCAGAAACCCATGCACTCTCCCACTTCGCAACTTCGCGCCGTCTTTGCGCTTGGAAATTTTATTTTGTTGTTCGACATCGCGGAGGGAAATCACAGTCCTACGCATCCTCTCTCAATTCCTTCTGTCTCTGCCGCTGGTCATGTCGCTCGCCTCCAAACACCAATTACACCGTCGAGTCATCAGCTCGCCCTTGTGATCACGGCCTCGGTGCCTTGAGCTCCTTCCTCCAGGCCTTTTTTTTCTCTTCCTCGACCGAGCCGATTTCCATCGTACTACTACCAACCTCGTCCATATACGATTTGATACCCCAAATACTCGTGGAACATGGCTACAGTAACGGCAACGGATAGCCCTGTCAAGCAGCAGCTTGTCGACAAGCTGCCGAAACGCTTCAAGGGCATCAAGTTTGGAATTCAGTATGAGCCATTCCCCATCCAACCACCTCCAGCAGCAGCTGGCTCTTCTGCGTCGCATTACTAACTGCCTACCTTGCGGCCAGATCCAATCAAGATATCGCGAACCAAGCCGTCCTCGAAGTTTCCGACCGTCTGCTCTACGATATCGAAAACAATCGCGCACCGTATCGCCATGGACCTCTTGATTCACGACTCGTGAGCGTCCCAATACCTATTGTACGAACCGTTCTAACCTGAATCTCACATAGGGAACCTCGAGCAAGGCTGGGAAATGTTCGACCTGTTTAGAACCGCTCAAGGATTGCAACGGCCACTTTGGTCATGTCCGCCTTCCCTTGCCGGCATTCCATGTTGGCTATCTCCGCTTCATCATGTCTATCCTCCAGGAAATCTGCAAGGTACCTATCTTTGGAAACCGAAATGACCAATCAACTGTCTAACCAGCTTCAAGGATTGCGGTCGAGTCTTACTCGAGGAACCCGAACGTCGCCAGTTTCTGAAGGAGTTGAGACGGCCATTCTTAGACAACCTTCGTCGAACACAGATCTGCAAAAGAATCAACGAGCAATGTCGAAAAGTGCGGACTTGCCCTTATTGTGGCTCGATAAATGGACAGATTAGGAAAATTGGCGTTCTCAAGCTCGCACACGACAAATTCTCCTTTTTCAACAAGTCAACCTCAGCCAAAAAGGTCCCTCCCGAGAGCAAGGTCAAGTTCGACAACTCTTTTAGCGCGGCGAGACGCGAAAATCCCGAACTCGAGAAGCATCTTCGCAAGGCCATGGAGGACCTCAACCCTTTGAGGGTTCTCAACTTATTCAAGATGATCAGCCCGACCGATTGCGAGCTTCTTGGTCTCAATCCCACCGAGGGTCGCCCGGAGATGTTCATATGGCAGTTCTTGCCAGCGCCCCCGGTCTGTATTAGACCTTCTGTTGCCCAAGATAATGCGAGTAATGAGGATGACATTACCACCAAACTTGCGGACATTGTCTGGGTCAGTGGTATGATACGCTCTGCTTTGCAGAAAGGATCTCCAGTCCAGACCATCATGGAACAGTGGGAATATCTGCAGGCCCAAATTGCCATGTATGTCAACAGTGACGTGCCCGGCCTCCAGCAGGGTGGTTTTGGCAAACCAACGAGAGGTTTCTGTCAGCGACTCAAGGGAAAGCAAGGTCGATTCCGAGGTAACCTTTCCGGTAAGCGTGTCGACTTTTCTGGCCGTACTGTTATTTCCCCGGATCCCAATCTTGGCATTGACCAGGTGGCTGTACCTCAACTGGTCGCTAAGAATCTGACATATCCTGAGAGAGTCCAACGTCATAACCTTGAGAAGCTGCGGCAGTGCGTAAAGAATGGCCCGGATGTTTGGCCAGGCGCGAAGGAGGTCATCAAGAAGGATGATGGCGGCTACAAGATCAACCTCAAATTCGGAAACAGGGAATACGTTGCGCGAGACCTCTCGTTTGGAGATATTGTCGAACGCCATCTCGAGGACAACGATATTGTCCTCTTCAATCGTCAGCCCTCGCTTCACAAACTCAGTATCATGAGTCACCTCGTTAAGGTGCGACCTTGGAGAACTTTCAGGTTGAACGAATGTGTTTGCGGACCTTACAATGCCGATTTCGACGGAGATGAGATGAATCTTCACGTTCCGCAAACAGAAGAGGCGCGTGCTGAGGCCATCAATCTGATGGGTATCAAGCACAACCTGGCTACGCCCAAAAACGGAGAACCCATCATTGCAGCTACTCAGGATTTTATCACGGCTGCCTTTTTGCTCAGTAGCAAGGACAGATTCTTTGACCGAAAGACATTTACCTACTTGTGTATGCATATGATGGACGGCAAAACACACTTGGACTTGCCTCCACCGGCTATCATTGCCCCCCAGTCTCTGTGGACGGGCAAACAGCTTTTCAGTATGCTCATGCGGCCAAATAAGGAGTCCAAGGTCAAGATCAATCTAGATGCGAAATGTCGAGCCTACAAGGCTCGTCCTGGCTTTGCGCCCGACATGGATCCCAATGATGGCTGGCTCGTGGTCCGGAACTCGGAGGTTATGTGTGGTCGGATGGACAAGTCCACAGTCGGTTCTGGTAAAAAGGACTCCATCTTTTATGTCATTCTTCGTGACTTTGGCCCTGACCAAGCCGTCATTGCCATGAACCGGCTCGCGAAGCTTTGCGCCCGAACACTGACCAATCGCGGTTTCTCTATTGGGGTGGGTGATGTTTTCCCGACCGAGAAGCTCAAGGAAGAGAAGGAAAACCTGGTCTCGGTAGCTTACAAACAGTGTGACGATCTGATTGAAACTTTCAAGAAAGGAAAACTCGAGAAGGCACCTGGTTGCAACATGGAGCAAACTTTGGAAAACTCCATTTCGGGTATTCTGAGCAAGGTCCGACAGCAAGCTGGTTCTTACTGTATCGACACGTTGAGTCGAAACAACGCTCCCCTCATCATGGCCAAGTCTGGGTCCAAGGGTTCGGACATCAACGTCGCGCAGATGGTGGCTGTCGTCGGACAGCAGATTATCGGCGGTCAACGTGTGCCTGATGGTTTTCAAGATCGAAGTTTGCCACACTTCCACAAGAACGCGCGACAGCCCCCGTCGAAGGGTTTCGTCAAGAACAGTTTCTATTCGGGTCTTTTCCCTACCGAGTTCCTGTTTCACGCCATCTCTGGTCGTGAAGGTCTGGTCGATACTGCTGTCAAAACTGCAGAGACGGGTTACATGTCGCGACGTTTGATGAAGTCGCTCGAAGACTTATCGACTCAGTACGACGATACAGTCCGGACCTCGGGCGGTGGCATTGTCCAGTTTCAGTTTGGTGCTGACAAGCTTGACCCTGTTGACATGGAGGGCTCTGCCGAGCCTGTTCACTTCCAGCGAACCTGGACGCACGCCGAGGCCTTGACATGGGATAATGCCGAACCATCAATGACGCCAGATGAGATCAGATCGTTTTGCGACTCGGTGCTCGAAAAGGAACGGCGTCGCTTTGTGAGACGCGGTCTTGTTCACAATGAACTTTTGGATTACGACGACACTAGCGATTATGCCATTGACGAGCATGAAAGCGCAAGAAAATTCCTCAAGGCTATTGAGAGCCACGTTGAGGGATTAGCATCAAAACTTGACCGTGTGCGAAAGCTTGCTGGCTTTGAGGGAGACGTCATGGTCAGAGACACTGCTCAGGCCCATGCTGATCGTACGGCAAAGGTGTCAGTGTCTACTTTGAGCCTCTTCATCAGACTCTGCCTCGAAAAATACAAAAAGGCCCATGTCGAGCCTGGTCACGCCGTCGGCGCTGTTGGTGCCCACTCCATCGGTGAACCTGGTACTCAGATGACGTTGAAGACTTTCCATTTTGCTGGTGTCGCCGGTATGAGTATTACGCAGGGTGTTCCACGAATCAAGGAGATTATCAATGCCTCCAAGGCGATCAGTACACCTGTCATATCGTGCCCACTTCAAAACGACCAGCAGATTGAGGCGGCGAGAGTGGTCAAGGCACGAATCGAGAAGACGTACATTTCTGATGTCCTTCGTTTTGTCGAAGACGAGTGGCGCACGAGCGAGGGTAATGTGGTGCTACAAATTGACTCGGAGGCTCTCTCAGATATGCATTTGGGCATTGGGCCAGGTGATATCGCTGAGGCGATTTGCAAGCAGAAGAAACTAAAAATATCCAGGGAGGATCTGTCAATTGACGGTGAAAGAGTTGTGGTACGGGTAAGGGATGTCAGTGATTCAACCAAGAAAACTGCCCGAAGCAAGGCGGCTGCCGAGGAGAGCGGTGACATGCTGCTGAGAGCAAACTTCCTTCGCAGAGCTCTCCCGACTGTTCCTATTTCTGGCTACCCAGACGCCCATCGTGCAATCATCCAGACGTCGGAACAGAACACGCATATGGTTCTCGTTGAAGGTTATGGGCTCCGAGCCTGTATGACGACCGAGGGAGTTATTGGCACAAAAGCAAAGACCAACAATGTGATGGAGTGTAAGGAAGTTTTGGGGATTGAAGCTGCCCGAACCACGATTGCATTCGAAATCGGTGAAGTGATGGGTGACATGGACATTGATCCTCGACACATGCAGCTTCTGGCCGATGTAATGACGTACAAGGGCGAGGTTCTTGGTATCACGCGATTCGGGTTGTCCAAGATGAGAGACAGTGTGCTTCAACTCGCTTCGTTCGAAAAGACACCGGATCATCTGTTTGAGGCCGCTGCCGGCATGAAGACGGACCAGATTGAGGGTGTCAGTGAGTGCATCATCATGGGACAGACAATGTCGGTGGGAACGGGTGCTTTCCAGGTGGTTCGCCGCCTGGGTATCCAACAAAAAGATTTAAAACGGCGGGCCACGGCGTTTGAAGATGCCTGGGGCGCAGAGATGATGTTGAAGAAACAGGCTCGCCGGAAGGCATAAGGGATTGTGAGCGATGGAATTTATTTATCGGATACCTACCTATGACAGTAATTGATCAGGGATGTCGCCAAGCAAGCCAAGCCAAGCCAGCCTGGTTGGCCATTTTGTAGCCAGAAACATGTGATGACTTTGCTGGACCTCTTCATAATAAGGCAACAAGTCATTTAACTCCTGAATGCCTCTCACATCTCAGTATTCAGGCATCATCGTTGCGATAATCATCTGGGGGTTATTCACACGTGACTTGGCGTCAATGACCTCACTCTTTCCGCGCCCATGATCAATGAGCGTGTAACTCGTAATCAGTCATCAAACTTGAGACGCTGGGTTCAAAGAAATCAACAACAGGATTCTTCGTTTGGTGATAAGAGCGGGAGAAATAAGATAACCATGTGTGGTCGCTACGCATTGGCTCTGGTATGTCACACTCCTTTAATCGCCGTTCATTCATTCACGATGGCCAGCGACCGTCTCAGGTTCGACGGATGCTCGAAGACGATGGCATGTCCGTCAGCGATGCTCCAGACGACGAAGGAGAGGGCGCGCCTCGGAGCAGCTACAATTTCGCACCTGGCTATCATGGAGTCGTCTATCGCGCCGACAATTCGCACCAAGCATCCAGAGGAGGGGAGCATGACGTTCGCCAACACGAGGGCGGGGATAGTGTCAACTACAAAGCTGATAGCACGGATTCCGTCAAATATATGCTGCAGTCTATGAAATGGGGTCTCGTCCCGTCCTGGGCAAAGAGAAATCCTGATTATGGATCACTTCTACGGACAATCAACTGCAGGAGTGATTCCCTGAGCACGCCTGGTGGAATGTGGGCGTCTATGAAGGCGAGAAAGCGGTGCATTGTGGTTGCGCAGGGATTTTACGAGTGGCTCAAGACTGGACCAAAGGACAAGATACCGCATTTCACGAAGCGCGAAGATGGTCATTTGATGTGCTTTGCTGGGCTTTGGGACTGCGTTCAGTATGAAGGTAAGTCAGCGATGGGCACAACTGCTGCTGTAGGCTTACATCTGTTGAGGCTCGGATGAGAAGTACTACACGTATACGATAATCACGACCGATTCGAACGAGCAGCTCAAGTTTTTGCATGATCGAATGCCCGTGATTCTGGAGCCGGGTTCTGAAGGCCTCAAGACATGGCTTGATCCGTCTCGAAAAGAATGGTCTCGAGAGCTGCAGGCACTCCTGAAACCATATAGCGGAAAACTGACAGTTTATCCTGTATCCAAAGATGTAGGGAAAGTCGGTAACAATTCACCCTCGTTTGTTATCCCGCTGGATAGCAAGGAGAACAAGTCGAACATTGCCAACATGTTTGCCAATGTGGCCAAGAAGAACCAATCACCAAAGAATGTTGTCGACAAGAAATTATCTGAGGATGACAAGCCTGAGAAGGAAAAGTTTACGGAGATGCTGAATACGGATGAGACGGGGCAGAAACGTAAGATCGACGAAGCAACGGAGAGCGAAAGCAAACGAAGAGATGTGGAAAAGATCAGTGCCACAAAGAACCATGTGAAAAGCGAAGGGAAGAACGCGAAAGCTGGGAGTAAGAAGATTACGCAGTTTTTCAGTAAGAATTGATGAAGAGAGTAGTACTCTTACACAAAGGGATGATATCACGTCAGTTCCGACTCGTTCAGTCTGATCCCTATCGAGGACGGTGGACTTGGGAAGAGGAGCATACAAAACTTCAATGGAGACATCGCATTCATATCTCATTGGGTATCGAGCAAGCACTGTGGCGGGTTGACGCCTGCTATACAATGGAGAAGATGTCCATGCTCCCTTCATCCACTATGCGTCCTGACCCTTCTTCTCATTGAACTCTCCAGCCAATCCCACCTCGCAGACGTACGACTTGAACTTCCTCGCGGGCACCTTCTTCTCAAACATTTCCTGGACCTCGGCATAATTGCGGCCCTTGAGCTCGGGGAGACAGAAGTAGAGATAAATGCACATGGGCAAGGACGTGCCGAAATATATGAAGGCAATCTTGCCGCCGAGGTTGGCTTCGTCGGTGTTGAGGAGGTAGGGAAGGACTTGGGTGATCATGCACGAGACCGCGGTGGCCACCATGATGTTGATGCTGTACGTCTTTTGTCGGAGTTGCATGCTGCAGTAACAATATGTCAGTGGTATTGTCTTTAGACTGTGGGATGGGATGGACTTGCCTGGATGTTTCTCCTCCGACACTGTACGATACAGCGCCCAATGTGGCCTGAGGAGGTCATTAGATACGTTACTTCATCACTAAGGACTAATGTGATACTCACCTGGTACAGGAACCCCCAGACGACCATAAAAGCAACCGTGGCAGAGAGAGAGCGTGACGTCCCAATGGTGCTTATGCCGCCAATGACCAGAAGAAGAGCCGTCATGATGAAGCAGCCACCGACAATCATGGGGCGTCTTCCAAGACGGTCGACAAGGGGCCATGAGCACATGTTACCAAAGAACTGGACGGCATTGGCAACTTGTCCAATAGCGAGAGGATCAGTAACGCCAGCGAGTCGGAAAAAGTAGCTGTAACTGATCAGTCTCTGCATGTTTCTCGAGTCTTCTTGAAGAAGCTCACGTCAAATAGCCGCTGATGAACCCGGTGCCGATAAACTGCTGCGAGAGATACACCATGAGGATGATTGTGGTTCGTCGAAGATTCGTTCCCTTGAAACACTCCAACCATTTACTGGAGGCCTGTTCCTGCTTTGCCTCTTCTTCTTTAGCAACGGCGACGGTCGCAACGGCCATGGCGGCGTCCACGTCAAAGTCGGGGCCATTGAAGCGACGGTATGACTTTGATGCGTCCTCGCGGCGGCCGTGGAGGAGGAGCCAGGTCGGGGACTCGGGGAGGAAGACGAGGCAAAGGAGGAGCAGCCCTGGGGGGATGGTCTGGGTGATGATGGGGATGCGCCAGGCTTCGTCGGTGACGTTGTCTTCGTAGGCGTAGACGACGAGGGAGTTGAGCCATTGGCCGAGGACAATCATGGTGTTCTTGGGTAGTGAATCAGTTAGTAAAGTGATTGGGGTCTAGGAGGATGTGCTTTGCTTACAACCAGGGCAAGGCAGATGCCGCGCATCTTGACAGGAGCCAACTCGGCGACAAAGACTGGTCCGAGAGAGTGCCCGAGGCCGAAGCCAAGAGTCGACACGACCTTTCCGGCAAAGAGCATGAGAATGGAAGTGGAAAAGTACTGAAGAACAATGCCCCCGATGCAGACAATGCAGGCAATGATGATGGTTCTCTTTCGTCCGATAAAGTCACTCACGATACCCGTAGCAAAGGCTGAGCAAAAGAGACCAATGGTTGAGCTGGCGTTGAGGATCTGCTGGTCATGGGCGCGGACGACGTACTCGCTACCGACGAGGTAGCCGAAGCGTTTGGCAAAGGGCGTGACGGCGAGGAGCTTGCCCATCATGGAGACTTCGTAGCCAAAGTTGATGGGGAGGAGGTAGATAATGAAGCCTGGACATGTGTGAGTGAGTCTCGGGTGTAAGCGGGTGGTGAGTGATGCGTACAGAAGAGCAGGACTCGACGGTTCTTCCAGAAGTCGCCAAAGGTGAGTTTCTCGTTGGCACTGCTTGGGGGCAAGGCGAGGGCAGCGGCTGGCGCGATGTCGTCGATGTGCGTGGACGCTTCATTGTCTTTGATGTCTGGAGCCATGGCTGGTGAGATGTCTACCGGACTGGGTACGTCGAGTGAGTGAATGAGTGAGTGAGGCTTGGGGGGCTGGGATGCACTCTGCGGTCTAGGGATCAAGGCTCAGCTCAGACAATGGATGTTCTCAACTTTGAAGAAGATATACGCTTCATTTATAGATCCATATTGGCAGACTCTTATTACTCCTTCACACCCATCGTCCCCCGCACTTTCCCCGCGTGTTTGATTCGCGTCGTCTCGTTTCTCCCCAGATCAACCCCATGATTCAAGCGAGTCAAGCACTGGCGCTGCTGGGGAGGCTTCCGGGCGCAGGGGCTTCAGCCAATAGCATCACGATCCGACCGGAAGGGGACCTTGTCTGCCCCGACGAGGTATTTGCAACCGCTCAATGGCCAGACTAGCTGAGAAGTTTGTCTGAGTAAATTGCCTTGCCTGGTAGGAATAAACGCAAGTGGATTTTTTATTCTTCTTGAATCGGGTTGTCGTCTGATATATATGCAAGTTTGGGGTATGTGGTTGTTCCGAGGACCCTACGTTCCGAGCCTGCACTCCGGAACCGCCAAGTGCTTCATCAGTTCATCTCCAACGGGAAAGACAGAAGTAAAGTTGCCACAGAAATCTGGGAGTCTAATAATGATTAAACGAGGAACTCCTTTCTGACAAGATTCAGCGCAGTCGTGCTCGTCAATGCTTCACCTTCTCCGGAGCCTGCACAAGGGACTGCGAGTGACCTGCAAAGGCGCGTTAGTGCGAGCTGGAACCGTTGACAGGCCCCTGTAAACGGCAAGATTCACCCTCTACAATGCCTACCTAGTTATCCCCACCGCATTTACAGTCTGCTTTTAGCCGAGTACTGCTGTATTCTGCAAAGCTCCGACGAGGTCCACGACTCTAGGTAGTGTGGAATATCAGCTGCTACATTTCGTTCGTGCGTTAACTCATTATGTTTCCTTTTCTCCTTTATCCATCAGTTTTCTTTCTCAAGACTTACAAAAAAGTGTCTAGCTTGAACATGTGCCAATCCCAGTCCTGATCTGTTCATCAGATTACCTGAGTTGGAAGTCTCTCTGGAGGAAGCCCACGTCATTCGTTTTTGCTTTTTCTATACTCCGTAAGTACCAACAACAATCAGCATCAATTTCGAAAGTACCTATCTACTTCGATGGGCACATTGGATATTGCGTACACGACAGCATGCTTGCGTATGGGTGGGCCAGTAAGATTTGTGTGAGGACTAATGCAGTCTTTGGTTCACTTTTGCACATTCGGCCGTCCCGTGTTTCTTTTGGCCTATGGGCTCCGTTTGGTCTCAGCTGAACATGCACGATCAGGGATTAAATACGGGTTCCGATGCGTGATGAACAGATAATGTCACAGCTGAGCCAACATCAATTGCTCGGATAGATCAACAATTGGCTGATAGATGCCGAGTCGGATATGACGGGTCATGCATGTCACAGCCTCGTCTTCTTTTTATGGTTCATTTCAAGCCACATGACAATCGGAATCCGCTTGCATCTTACTTCTGCTATTGCAAGCCAATAGGTGACCGGCGACTTATCTATGTACAGGTTGCTTATGGAATGAGGTGTGTGATGCACAACGGTACACCTCCGTTCGGTGGTCCAATTGGAGATATGGAGATGAATGGACGGGACCTGATTACAAAATTGCTGTAGCTTAGGCGGGTGACCTATCTTGCGTATGTATTTATAAATGTTAGTCAAAGCCGAGAAGCTTCGTTCCCAGCTCATCAAAAAACTTTGCTTCGAGAAGGGAAGAAGCTCAGCACCCTTTATTTTGTCACATACACACTACCATCAAACCTCACACCTGATCAGTGATGAGCCATGGCAACTCAACCTGATTCCCAACAAAAATCTTCGGATCCAACCAATGAACCTTCTGCAACAAGTACCCCGAAGGCCACAGACTTAGCTTCCGAGGGTCAATTATCTGAAGACGGCAAAGATGTCCAAACGCAATTACTTTCATTCATTCTCGAGCTGAGTGAGAAAGATCGCGAGAAACGCGACGATGACATGACAACATTGGGTTCCCTGTTGGATCAAATGGACAAGAGCCAAACCGAAGCTCAAGACTCTCCGAACAACGACCACTACAACAATGTCCTCCTCATGGCAACCGAGAACGGGCATTTGGATGTGGTTGAGGAGTTATTGAAACGTAAAGCCGACGTTTTGATTAGGGGCAATTTTCTTCGTCAACACCTTCATTTCGCTTGTAGGCAAGGGGACAAACAATTTGTAGAACTGCTTCTTACATATCACGCGGATATTGAAGACAAAAGTTCCGATGGGAGCACACCTCTTCTGGATGCTTGCTGGGATGGTCACTTGGAAATTGTGGCTATGCTTCTCAAAAACAAAGCTGATACCCAGGTGACGGACGCCGATGGATGGTCACCTTTGTTTATGGCGAGTCGATGGGGTCATGAGGGGGTAGTGGAATCTCTTCTCGCCAACAATAGCTCAAACATCAATGATGCCACTGATTGGTCAGAGAGGACTCCATTGCACGCAGCTGTTTCGTCTGGTTCTACCGAAGTTTTGAATATGTTGCTGGAAAAGGGGGCGAAGCTTGATATCCAGGACAGAGACGGATGGACTCCTTTGATGACAGCAACACAAGAGCAGAATGAAAATATGATGAAGACCTTGATCGGGTTTGGGAAAGACAACGAAACTCAATTGGAAATTCCCGATGAAGAAGGCCGAACCCCCCTCTTGCTAGCATCATGCAACGGCTTTACAAGCGGGGTCCAGATCTTACTTGAGGCTGGAGCGGATTGCAATGCGATTACTGAATACAATGACGGAGAGACTGCTTTGATGGAAGCATGCTCGCAGGAGAATCTGGAGATTGTGCAGCTGCTCCTCGACCATGGTGCAGACGTTTCTTCCAACAAGAAGAAAGGGGGGCAGGCCCTGCACTACTCATGTGGTGCAAGTACTGGCGAAAAAGATGAGGACTCTGAAGATGACGAAAGCACTGATATTATCAGCGACCAAGAGAAAGAAAAGAACAAGTTTCAACAAGGAAGGCGTGACAATATTGTCGAGTTGCTGCTTCAATGCGGCCCCAGTGTAGCAGCCAGAACTAGTGATGGCGAGACAGCGTTACATTTGGCAGCAAAACATGATAATCGGGACGTTTTCGAATTGCTTTTGCGAAAGATTGAACGAGAAGACGCAATCGAACGTACGTCTTGGGATGAGTCATATCGAGATGCACTCTATCAAGCCTTCGGAGAGGAGAACCGCGATGATACTCTGAGAAAACTCGTTGGGCTTAACAAAAGGAAGAACGCAGATTTTTGCTGCAAAGATGTGGAGCGTGAGGCCTTACTACGAGCGGCGTCGAGTCCTGGATTGTACGAGACTGCCAAACAGCTCTCAGGAAGGCTGGTGAACATGATAGAGCCGACATTTTTTGACCTGAACGACGGAAAGGAGTGGACGCTTATCGAGTGGGCAGTTGTGGGAGCAATGCCAGATGTACTCTGGATGTTCATTGCCATGTCTGCCAGGACTACTCAGATCGAAAAGAGACTCGAATGGGTGCTGAAACTGGCAGAATTGGCGAAGAAGCCAGAAGAAAAGGCACGGGACTCGACTAGGCACAAAAAGGAAGATGAGCCTGCTATTTCTACTGCGCTACGCCAACCCAATCATAAGGACAAAATGGTATCGAAGGGGGGCGGTCAGGATACCGACAGACAGCAGAAGCCCCCTCCTAACCCCCTGCAACTCATCAAAGACATCCTAAATGACCCTCCATTTGCTCAGATGCACAAAGATGCATATACCTACGAGCTGCCACAATTCGCTTCTTCTTTGACAAAAACACTGGAATCCCTCGATGCAGCCGTCATTCAGTTCTACAAGGGGTCAGACCAATCAGGCACCATGAGAAGATTTCGGAATGTCAGGGAGGTCATATACGACCCAGGACCTGCACAAATCATGAAGGAAACCATGAATAAGTTGAACGATATTATCCCCGCGGAGTCAAGTGTCGGCGACTCAACGTTCTCAAAGATATATTTTCGCAACGAGTCGAAGTTCAAGTGGGTTCATTTGCCATCAACGAATGTATGAAACTTAAGAGCCTGGACATCAGAAAGTAATAAACTAATTACCGAACATAGATAGTCTGGATGAATGTAAGAAGCAGGAGGCAGCACGGCGGCTTCTCCTGAACAACCTAGCATTTATTAATTAATTCCGCAGGATATGCTGAAAATGATCACGAAAACAGAAAAATATGACACAAATCAGTTCCGTGGAGTCAGCTCATTCTTCCGAGACAGCTGGGAACAAGTACCAGACCAGACGTCCTCCTCACGCTTCATGAGGCCACGATTTCGGGAAAGGATCGAGAAAACTATGCAGAACAATACCGACAACGGAGGGAACCAGACTGAGAAGAAGACCCATAGAGAAGAGAAGCCAGAGATGAAGAACAACGTAAGCACTACAGGAACTCAGAATACGGCGCCGGCGAGAACACTCAAGAAAGGCGTGACCGAAAAAGAAAATACCAGGAGAGCTGAGGCTGAGAAGGGTCAGAAGCCACTCATACCTGCATCGGCTATTTATGTGAGTAAAACGTGTAGTCTTCTCTGTTTCCGTAGTCTAACAAGGGCCTTGAGATGCCTTATCTCTGTTTCTCCGTGCAATTTCAGGAGGAAAGCAGAACCCATGAGCCCGGAAACCCCAGTGGCCATCACCCTGAGCCATGCTTGCAGTGCGCAAAAGACGACTACCACAAACTACTAAAAGACTACGAGAAGAACGTTATCCAAGGATCTTCAACGATTGACGAGTGGTACTAACAATTTGCATCGAACGGAGATGCATTCATTGGGGATGATGAGGAAAGAAAGCGGCGCAACGAAACTCAGATCGTCACCAAGAGTTTCCTCAAAAAGGGAGAGAAGCTGGGGCCGCAGTGGCTTCTGTTGAGAGTCAACCAACTATGGGTTTGGACGATTGGAGACAGTAAGCCTTTCCGACCCGTAATGCAATTAGGTGTCCCTTGGCTGATCTGAACAACGCCTAGAATGGTTGATATCTGCAACTACTCACCGAATCGATGGCAGCAAGGACACCCTCGTGGAAGACATCCTCGACCATCTCGGCAAACGGGTTGAGGCAGAGGGAAGCCAAGTTCAGCCGGGCTCGGTCACCGAAATGAGCCAACTTATTGTCGACTACTGTGCTGGCTCCTATGAGAGGAAGCCGAGTGAACACGAGCGTAAAAACGCGGAGAGTTATGGCTGTCAAAATATGCTTTCTATGCGTCAGATTTTTTCAAATTATATCAACAACATGGTCAGTCTTAACCTAGATATCCCATGCAAAAATCTCACAAGAGAACAGGGCCAGAGTGAAACAACTCTTTTCCAAAAATTCCAGACTCAGACCAAGGAACGGGGCAGACAAATTTAAAAAATCCCAGAAAGTGGCCAAGATACGACTGACTCGGAAGACCCCGATGAGGAGATCAGAAAAGCGATTGAGAATACACAAGAGCTGTCTGCGACATCAAGGATATACGCGACGAACTGAATATTCTCAAGTCAGTCGTGAACTACCAAGAGAGTGTCCAGAGCAAGCTTCTGAGCGAGAAGCTAAGTGAAGCCAACACGCCAGCCATGGTAGCAGACTCTACTGCATCGTATGTTCTGAAAATCCTCAGCGAGATGGACAAAACTGCAGACAGAATTCAATCAAATGTAAGACAAGGGCCTGTGCAGGTTGAGAATCGATGTTGATGAATCAATTCCAGGCCAACACCACCCTTTCCCTGCAGCAAAGTGACGCTGCCAATCTTCAAGCAAGTCAATCAGTCAAGCAGGGGAAGGAGACTATGATCCAAAGCCAAAGGGCAGCGGAACAAAACAAAATACTAATGGTTTTCACCGTGATGACTGTTCTGTTTGTGAGTCACCCCATCAATTCTACGTCCTGGTTCCGCACTGTTAATGAATTACCTTTAGTCACCTCTCTCATTTCTAACGTCATTATTCGCCCTGGACTTTGCCCCCTTCAAGCCAACCCGCGCGTGGGCTTTAGTCGTCATTTGTGAGTTTTTCGGAAACCTACCCTTAGATGTGCATTTCTGACGGAGCCTCCTTTAGTTGTTGTCTCTATTATTTTTTGCACGGCTGTGGCATTGTATGCGAAGTCAGCAAAAAAGGTTAATGATTTCGCACTGATGGTACTGGGCAAGGTTAGAGATTTCTTTTGGATGGTGTTGTGCAAATGGAAGACCAACGATTCACAGGGTAAGGGTCAAAGAAAATGCGATGATCCCACGAAACACCCGGGAGGCGATTCGACAGCTGCGCAAGATGGACGCACCAATCAGGCCGTTCCCAGTTCGCAAACAGAATTCCCTGCCGCCGGTTCTGAGCCGGACAATAGCGAGATCTTGGGCCACTCAAGAAATATCGGTACGAAACAGAAAACAGTATCCAGCATGTCGATTCTGTCCAGAAGAAAATTGACAGAGCCTCAAGATGAAGCAAAAGGGCAGCAGTCAGGCTGAACGTTCGATTGGGATATGTGGATTGATCAACGAGCCTGTGAGTAACACCTACGGTTTCCTACAGCTTCATGAATGCAACATATGATTCTGGTTCTTGATGGCTTTGGAAGAGAGTGATGTAAGGGCGTGTGAGCGAGCATGATTTCAAATAAGTTATTATAAAACATCCCCGGCCTTAAAAGCAATATCAGAATGTGACTTTTACGAGATTCTCTGAGGTTCAGAGTGCGATGAGATAAATCTCGGTCTTGATGGACAAGTTTGTGTACGTTCACACAAAGTCACAAATCCTATGTCGTTAGACAGTAGAATCAGGAGAGGAAAGTAGAATGAAGTTCGTAATGGAAATTAAAAGTCTCTACCGGCTCTATCAAGTACTTTGAGACAGCTGACGTTTCTGCAGACGGGCTACGCTATTAAACAACCATAATTATATCCCAGCCAAGCTAATACAAATACCTAAAATCGAATCATTCTAAATCTAGCCCGTCATTAAGTCATCCATTTTTATTCAAGTCTTAGACAGCAATTGCCTGCTTTTGTTTTCTGCAACAGTCCACGTTGGAGCAGAACACGACATCATCGTTGGATGTCGTGGCCGTCTTTGGCAGGACCTGCTGAGACGGCCAGATCTGAGAGCCAGCCTCCTGCTCCTTCTTGAAGTGAGACTGAACGAGTTCGCGGACAGTCTTCTGGAAGAAGAGAGGGCCCTGCTCAAGCTTGGGGTGCATCTCGCCGTTGACGAAGACGCCGGCGTTGAGGTTCTTCTGGGCGTTGGCGCAGAGGACCTTGTCCTCGGACATGATTCGCTTGTACATGGCGTTGATGACTTCAAAGTCCTCGTCGCTGGAGTTCTTGTTGCGGTAGACTTCGTATCTCATGATAGATGTAGTTGGGCCACTTGGTACGAATCTCTGCATGAAGAAGAAGTGAGGGCTAGTGAACTTGTTAGCATGGCATTTTTTAGTGCAAGATGGGAAGTACATACGAGACATTCATGGAGGCATTGGGGAAGTAGTAGGTGGCAGCAACTCGGAATCCCTTCTCAATCTGATCGGCACGAGGCTTGCCGTAATGTCGAATGGAACCCTCGCTGGTCTCGACATAGTAGGAGTTGAGATCGGCAATGGTAGGAATATCCGGGTGAGCGACCTTGCAGTGATAGCACTCGTTGTAGTTGTCCGCCAAAATCTTCCAGTTGTACTCGCCCTCCATCTCCCAGGTATGGTCGAACTGGTAGTCCTCAAAGTTGTAGTGCTGGAACCTCTCTTGTGTATCAATGCCTTCAAAGTCTTCAGACCAAGAAACCTCGGGCTTCTCATCGGCATCAAGGTTGATCCAGACGAAGCCGATCTTATCAACGTGAACGTGGACAGGGAAGAGACCATTCTTGGCCTTTTCAAAGCCCTCAAGATCTTGGTAGCCAGGGGCCTTGGCAAGCTTGCCATTGAGACCATACGACCATCCATGGTACTTGCACGCAAAGATGCTGTTGTGGCCCTTCTCATCCGTCACGATGGGAAAGGCGCGGTGTCTGCAAACGTTGTGGAAGCCGTTGATCTTTCCTTCACGGTCCTTGACGAGGATGATCTGGAAGCCGGCAATGTCATATCGCACCCAGTCACCGGACTCGGGGAATCTGAGTTTGTGGGTGGTGAGGAGCCACTTCTTGGAGAAGATGGCGCGTCTCTCGAGCTCATACATCTCCTGGGAAGTGTACCATGACGCTGGCAGAGCTCGGACTGCGGTCTTGTCCGCCTCGGCTGGGGCTGAGGCACCAAGGCCAAAGTAGTTCTTAAACAAGGACATTGTGATTTTTTGGATGTGAATGTGAATTTGAGTCTGAATTGGGTCCGAATGAAGACCAAGAATGCCAGAAGATATGATAAAATTGAAGATGAAGATGAAGAGAAATGTAGTGCTTTGAAGATGCTAGTGACTACACTTAAGCTTTGGAACTGCTTGTCCGGTTTTCTGACCCAGTTCCTTATCAAGATCAGCTTGATATATATCCATGATATCCCATTGCCAATCCCTCCCGTCGGGTCCCTTTGACTGACTTGGATGATGGGTGTCATCAGGTGGCCACTTACACCGGGAGAGGGTTGCCGGTCACATGATCGGAGCTCCTTCCCTCGGGGACCGCCTATCGCATACCGTGGAGGGTGCAGAGTTTTGACCCAAGAGATCTAACGGCAGTCGCAAAGGGTGGAGAGCAAAGGGTAGTTGGTTTTGGGTAACTGCCTGCCTCCCCGGTGCCCCTCAATTGCCCCCCCAGATAAGCAGGAGCTGTCATAGGGAGGCAAGAGAACGGGTCGGTCGGGACCTTCCAGCTTTGGTGCTTTCACGTAATGGCCGCCAATAGAGTTCAGCCATCAGAATCTCCCGCCACCATCAGAAGGAAGGTGCGAGGATTGGTCAATTTTGCGAACGAGGCCCTCGTCGTGTTTCCGCTTCAGGCAATGGTGATGGCTTCGCTTAGGCGTCTGGGCGTGTCTCTCTCGGGGGCGGACCTAGTCACTTGATCTTGATCACCCTCCCTCTGGATCTCGAGACCCTCGACCCTGTAACACACACCACCACTTGGACTAACCAGTTAGTCTGCGAAGCTTGACCACGGCACTAGCTTCTTGATTGCCGTCTAAGCCGTATACGTGGCATAGTGTTGGCACCTTGGAGATTCGGGGTCATCAACCTATCATGGTAATTGAGATGGCGGTGAGAGATATCGCTGTCTGAAGGGTGGTGTTGCGATTGTCACTGATGGAAGAGATGGTGTTGTCGCTGTCATTGGAACCTATTTTGGTCACACTGGTTGGTCAGTCATCAGTTGCGATTCTATTACACGACACAGATTGGCACAGCTCAGACGTGCAGTGTCAACCACACGGTCTGCACACCAGCAGCATCAAGCACAGCCTTTGCAAGCAGACATGCCAATGCCGACGGCAAACTATCCCACGCCCCGTCAAAGAAATCCCCTGCGCCGTTTCCGCACCCAACAACTAGACTCACGGCGTCTCGCCCCCGCTTCGTGATATTCTGGAGAACCCCAGCAAGTCGTATACGGATACACGTGGTCTTGAGATGTGACAGATTTGCAAGGCTAGATGTTTGAGGCCCCGAATACCCCGGCCCGGCGAGACCGATCCAACGCCTCCTACGCCGTCCGTACCGGCCGCTAAGAGGCAAAACAACATGCATTAGCTCCCATGTATCACTTGTGACTACATGAGAATTCCCGGCATTCCAGATGCCTTCGCCGGGCTGTCAGGCAGCCGTGCATTCTTCGGAGAACATCCCTGGTAATAGTAAGCTGCCCGATGAGCTTATTGGAACGATGAGTTTGCGGCAGTTTAGACTCAAGAACATCGAAACCTCTCACTACCCCCCCTGTAGTTCTTAAAGTCGGGACATGAAGTGACATGGGATGCTTGTCGAACCAGAAAATGTTCGCATATTCTATAGATCTCAATAGATAAGCAGATATTTACTGAGCGCATCTTGGACCACCATGTTTGCTTTTTGCATATCAAAGCAAGGCTAGTATGAGGAATATTTCGAGTTATCTCTATGCATAATTCCACTATCATCAATGGGCTGATAATCAGAGGAAAGGAATATGGCGTTTGATTCTGCCAACAAGACATCATTCCCCTGTGCCCACAGGGTCCTGGTACACTAAATGAGGTCACCAAAGTGACTCGATCTCACTGCTTGTAGGTTATCATACAGGTGATAATTCGCATCTGTGAGAGGACAGAGCCAACACAGCCTCGCAGAGTTATGAAATTACCAGGTCTACAAACGGAGCGATAACAGCAACTCTGTACCTATCCTCTGGGGTAGCAATCTCTAAAACATGACATGTTATCAACCCGCCAATAAGTGAAGCTATCGTGATGTCTCCAAACTAGGATGGACATTCATGTCCGTTCGAATATCGCGTCCGAACCACTTCTCGGAGGGGGTGCCGGTGGTGTGCCGTTAGCGTACCGGACATGGTGATGGTAACCGGCGCTAACTTCCGAGGTCGGGAGGTCGCTATCTCATCTCGATGATGCGGGGAAACAAATGGCATTCATAATGTGAGGGGCAACATGAGGAATGAGAGAACAGGTTGGGTCGAGACAAATAGCCAGTTGAACATGGGATGCCATGTGAGGTACATTGGCACGTTGGAGAAGTTGGTGCTTGTACACGCTTGTATGTTGTAGCCATGAATAATAGCGTGGGATTCCAACCATCCCTTGCATATCCATCCTTACGCTGCAATGTAGCCAATCTCTGGTTACTTAGTATACTGACCTTGTCTTTCTGCCATGCCGTGGCAAATCAAGAGTGTCTCTCAGCCTAAGGTGGGAAGGGGAAAGCTCCACGTGATCGGGCGTTCCGGGAGCCCAGCCGACACCGGGACATGCTTTATCGGGTCCAATGACTATGACATGAAACCCACCTTTGACAACGATAGGGCGTTGTATTGGATACTATAAGTTCGAAGGGACGATTGGGCCATCAAGTGCAATGTCTTGGAAATACGAGCAGTGTAATTCGATACGTCAACTACGAGGTCACGAAGTGTTGTTCAACTTGTTGCGTTTGAAGCAGAAACTATTGTCTTGAGTTGCAAATCTCCCGTTCTCTTTTCCTGTCACGAGACTCTATGCTTGCAGCTTCAATTGCAACAATTGCTCCTTCGTTCCCAGTCAAAATGGCATCAAACAAGCCGTCATATCTCATCGTCGGAGCCGGCGTGTTCGGAGTATCCACTGCCTACCAGATCATCAAGACGTACCCCGATGCATCGGTGACTATCGTCGACCGGGATGCGTTTGACGCGGATAACCGTGTGGCGGCGTCCTGGGATTGGAACAAGGTGGTGCGGGCTGACTACGATGACATAGTCTACTGCCAGCTCGCCATTGAGGCTCAGGACGTCTTCAAGAACGATCCTCTGTGGAAACCATACTTCCACGAGACTGGTGTCTACTGGATGTGTCGCAACGATTATGCCCAGGATGTCATCAACAACTACAAGAAGCTTGGCCGTAAAGCTGATTTGGCTGCTTACCCTATTGCCGAGGCTAAGACGCTGTTCAATGGACTTTTTGACGAGGCCGATTACACTGGCGTCAAGGAAGTTCTCGTGAACAAGACCAGCGGTTGGGCGGCAGCGGGAGATTCCTTGCGTGCTGTCACTCGCGAGGCTATTAAGCTTGGCGTCAAGTATGTCGTGTCAGATATTGCAACCCTCCAGTTTGACGCTAGCGGCCAGTGCACAGGAGTCAAGTCGAAGACGGGAGATGTCGTGTCGGCTTCTCATGTCATTCTCTGCTCTGGTGCATTTACTCCCAAGCTGCTGGAGTTGAGTGCTGCAAGCAGTGGCAATGCCAACCTTCGAGCTGGTGACAGGATCGTGGCCGGCGGTATCGCCACTGGAATGACGACACTCGACGAGAAGACTCACGAGACGTTTGCTTCCATGCCTGTGGGTTTCCAGGGATACCCGGCTGAGATAGGTAATATCGTGTTCCTCATGTCTCACATTGCATTGGCAGGCTGACTCTCGAATTAGGTCCCTTCCTCGGCAGTCTCCCGCCGACCAAGGACAGGGAGCTCAAATGGTGGGGGTCAACCATCTTCAGGAACACTCGTGAAGTGTTGCCTGGCCATCACATCTCAGTGCCGCCTTCAGAACCAGACTACTCCCAGTGGAAGGTGTCCAAGGCCCTGCAGAACGACATCAAATACGCGAGAGACGTCTTCTACGGGAGCAAGGGTAAGGACTGGAAGATGGACAAGTTCCGTATCTGCTGGTAAGTCGGCATCTCCACACACCGGGTTTGGGCCGATGCCTCAGAGACTAATCTTGATAAGGGACGCCTTCACGTCGAGTGGAGATTTCATCATCTCCCCGCACGCGGCGGCCAAGGGCCTGTATGTTGCAACCTGCGGTTCGTTCCACGGCTACAAGTTCTTCCCGGTGCTTGGAAAGTACGTGCTGCAGATGCTGGAGGGCACGTTGTCGCCTGAACTGACGCAGAAGTGGGCTTGGGACCGGGAGCGCCCAGACCCTGCCCTCAACCCGGAGTATCCGAGGGCAGAGATGAAGGATCTGGCAGACCTTGTTGGGAAGCTGTAGACAGGAGCGCATACGACTGAAAACAATTATTAGAGCATTGTATGTAGAAGGGCAGTGTAGATTATCGCGCCTCGCAGCATGTCGAGGCGGAGCGAGATCTCAGGCGCGATATGTTTGACAAGGGTTCGTTCTAATTTAATGCACGCGTCTTACTGTTTTAGGAACTCTTCTGCAATCCTTCGCCAGCGAGACAATGACATATCAACATCGGCGTGAGTTGCTCAGAATAGTATGGGTAACGAGAGCTTCACCCCTCTTGCTGGGGAGGCCGGTTTCGGTGGCTCACGGGCCATGTTTTGGTCCTTTGTGTCTGATTGTTGATAGTACCGGGGCTCGGTACTGATAGCGATGCTGGATGCCATGTCAGTGGTACCTCTGGGTGGTACCTCTGGCGCGGTGCGGGAGCGCTGGCAGACGTCACGGGGCTGATAGAAGACTCCAGGACGCGTTCTTGATGGGCTAGCCGAGTGAAAACTCTTCTCTCTTCTCTCCTAGCCGCGCTTTCAACCTCGTCGTTTGTACCTTTGTACAGCTTAGTCCCTGTACCAAGATAACGCTCACCGTGGGCTGCATCTTCCATTGGTTCCGTCTGCCTTCGTTATCTCCCTACCTGGCACTACCTGGCCACTACTCAGTGGGTCTGGGGTACTGCCGGGCTAGTCTGTCCGGGCCCTGCATCTGGCCTCGTCATGGATGGTGTCTGTATGTAAGGTATGTAATTGTCTTGCCTCTATTGGCGTCAGGTTATTCCTCTTTGGTGCAGAGGCAGCTTTGTTCGTTCTGCCGCGTCCGACCGCCTTCGCCATGACATGGGTCCACGTGGGTATTGACGAGGGGTCAAGTATTTAGTGGAGGCGAAGCCCTTCAAGAGAGTGAGATGAGGTCCGACGATGAGCATCTGGTTTCTTTTTGGTTGAGAAAAAGAGGAAGAGAGAATGAAAGAGAGAGGCATGATGACGCCTCCAGATGAGAAGAGCAGTAATAGTAATCCTATCGCCACCAGAGGAAGAAGACGCTCACATCATGCCTGTCTCACCTGCAGGTTTGTCACTTTCACCAAGCTCGCTTAGTCAGTTTCTATGTTTTGTTTGTTTAGCTGACTGTTGAACAGGAGAAAGAAAACGAGATGTCCGGGCGAAAAGCCGGCTTGCTCAAGCTGCGTTCGTCTCAAACAGTCATGTTCCTATCCCCCAGCAGTCACGCGGCCATCTCAAAACGGGCCATCGGTATGTCAATAAGCACCCCCGGTCATCTGCATCCACAGCCAAATTGACTAACAAATCGCGAAACCCAGGAGGAGAGACTCGCACATTTGGAAGAGAAACTGGATCTCCTCTTAAGCGGGAGGTTGTATATTCGATTCCAAGAATGCCGCCTTCAGACATTCTGACCGAGTTCTCAGAAACCGCACCAACCGCTCAGACCAGTCCTTCGAAGACATCCCAGACACCTCAGAAAAGTCATACTCAGCAACGCCCCCCGCTCCCGAAGGAATCAAGTCTCTCAGTCACACTTCTACAGTCACATTCGACTCGGACCATTCAAATCCTCGCCCGAATCCATCTGACGTGAGAATTGGTATTGGACTCTACTTCAAGTATTGCCATCGACAACCAATTTGGTGCTTTGAGCGTGATGAAGTCAACGACTGCAGTTTCATTCCGGAGGAGCTCGCTTGCAGTATCTTGACGTTGACATCTCGCTTCTCCGAACGTCGTGATCAGATGCAGCTCTATGGCGATAGTGCCAAGAGTTTGATCATGCTCCGCATCGCAAACGGCTCGGTGGATCTCACCACTATTGAAAGCCTGTGTCTGCTTTCGTACTCTTCTTTCATAGGTATGTGAGCCGCTTCAACTGTCTAACCGTACAGTGAACTAACCCGAAATAGATGGAAATGTCCATCTCGGCCAATTTCATCTTGGTCTTGCTTTCCAGCTCTGTCGGTCCGCCATGCTGGACGTGGAGGCCGTATATGCGATCGAGGATCCCTCAACAGAGCGAAAGAAGAGATTGTTCTGGAGTCTTCAGGTACTTGAGCAGTTTTACGGTCGACAAACTGGACTTTTGGGTGTCCCAACTGAGATTTGGCGACCATCGTTTTCCGAAACTCGGGGAAACCGGCTGGAAATGGACCCCAAGGCACCTCCTTTACCCAGAGATGAGCTTGGGACTACTTCAACAAACGAACCAGGGATCTGGAATACCAGTATTCACCTGGGCTGGGTCTGGAGTCAGGTGCGAAAATACGTGTCGGATTGCTCCCACAATATTTTGAAAGAACCTTGGCGCCGCGATTCCATGTACGCCAAGGTGCTCTCCGATTTCATGGAGACGGAGAATAGGATTCCAATGTGCCACAGATACGATACGACCAAGTTCTATGAGCGCAAAGTGGAAGAACTCAAGATGAATAGAGACTACTGGGCACCATGGTTGAAGGAGCAGTTCACGTACCACGCCATCCAGACTGTGTTGAACCACCCGTTCCTCTACATTGTGGGAGCACAGCACAATCCCAACCTGGCTATTCCAAACACGTTTTGGAGAAGATCTTCGGAGCTTGCCCTGTTGCACTCCACCTGGATTGTTCGCATGATCGACATGGTGGTCGACAAGCAGGTGCCCTTGGCGGACCCCTTTTTCGGACACATTGCCGCCATCGCTGCAACTGTCCACCTGTACTACTGCTGTGCGGCCGCACCCAGGCTGAGACACAAGTCGAACACGGACTTTGCCAAATGCAGAAGGTTCCTGAAGAGATTCATCCCCTCATCTGCTGCCTGCGGGGCATTGGTAAGCGCTTCCAGAGCCCAGACGCCGAGACCCGAGACTGGAGCTAACTGTGACTAGGACCGCAACTTGGAGAAGATGACTCGGATCGCTGCGGGTCCCGAAAGTATGGACGTCGAGGACTGGATGCCATCTAAGATTTACCTCAGCGTGCCCCTGATGTGGGAGATTTTGCAGTTCAAGTTTATGGCGGATTCGCAAGAAATTCCAACGGCTGGCTTGTTGGATACTTCACTTACACCGAAGATGGCCCATGAGGACTCGGGAGACAATCCGACGCTCGAAATCATCGTGGCAACTTCACCGGAAATTACCATCAACACAGCTGACGGGGGTCAAGAAGCACCTACCGCATTTTATAAGACACCAGGCCCTCCAACGGGGGACTCTTCATCATGGAACGCCGCTGGTTGCGACGAAATATCTGTTGAGCAGACTGACAGTCTTACACCGTGGCTGTATGCGGAACCGTCGCAGTTTGTGAGTGTTGGCGATATGGGGTATCAGGATTCATCGCAACAGCATGTTGGGGATGATAGAGCAACGGCGTGGTGGGAAGGTGACAACTATAGCAGCATCATGTTTAATCACTTTTAGCGAGACTGCGAGACTGTACAACTGAATTTAAGGCAGCGTGTTATATACAGAGGGATGGTATGAATAGATAAACGGCCGTGTTCTTGTGTCTTATCTCGACGAGTCACTTCATGATTGTGGTGTCAGGTACGGCAACGGGAATGAGATGAACGGCGCCGCCCTCATGATCATACGAAGAACTCAAGAGGTCGTACGACGCCTTCAACGCCAAAGTCGGTGTAGAGGCCACCGGGACATCAAGTAGTGAGTATGACACATCAAGGCGTCTCTAGTCAACACTACGGTTGATCCAAGATCATTCAAGGAGCTAGAATATGTCAGTCGACACCCTCTGGTCTCTGCATCTCCGAGGGCCGGATTCTCCAAGCGGTTAGCAAAGGCAATAAGTCGCCCTCCAATTCCCTTGTTAGCCGTGTCCGGGGGACATGCCGTGCCGTGCGGGGTACCTGGGGTAAAAAACTTCTTCGGGTCAGGGTACACTATCGAACTTCGGCTCCGACGGCCGGCGACACCGCCCGGGGTTGCTTTCTAGAAAGAGGGGGAGGTCATGCAGCAATGTTCCGACAGAGGATGTGGCTCCCTGGAGGGACTGCTGTTGTTGGCTGGGGAATGTTTCAGACGTATGCAACGCGGCTCAACTCCCCGATATACCGTTGTGAGGTTGTATTCGGAAGCACATGTGGTTTCGATCTTCAAGGGTCTGCCGGGAGTAACACGGTGCAGAATCAGGCATTCCAGACGCCGACCATCTCCCCACCCGTGGACGGCACGTTTACTTGGATCTCGATGTTATTCTTCCGGTTGATCCGTTCTTTCTCCTGGACAGAAATGTTCTTGGGGGATGGCGTGTGGCGTGTGGTGTGTGGTATGCAAATTGTGCCATATTTGCTGCTCTTTGCCCATCCTAAGTATCTCAATAGACAACCTTTCACTATAACGTGCCATTGCTATGACTCGTGGGGTATCAACTGGATATGGTTGTTTTGTTCATGAATTGAGTCATATTGTTTACTGTTCAAATCGCAACCCTTGTTCTGGGGATGTTGCCAGGTATCTTGCTCGTTTCGCTAGTTAAATGGGCTGATGATGCTCTCACTATGATGATCTAGTGGAGCGTGTTTAAGAACCCCTGCTGGTTTTATTAGAGAGTACTTGCACGGATGCAGTAATGGTTTGCTCTTTTAAGCCATCGGGATGTTGTGGGTGGCAGTGTTTCAAATGAGAGCAAGTTCTTATATGATACCATATTTCTTAGCCCCTAAATCTTAGTACCTAGATATACCGAGCCTTCTATTGATCAACCATTCCAATGACACAGACGACGCTTATCTCTCTATATTTTTTCGAATTAATCAGGTAGTTGCAGCAGCCACCTGCATTAAACGAATCTGCGAGTCACTGGACTATCATCTTCATCTCTTGTGCTCTCATGGTTTTGGTCGGCACTCGGCAGCAGTCCTATAGGACTGAGGTTGGAAAATTAGGCATCTAGGATTCTCCCTAATACAAAAAAATATATTACCAGTTGATCTTTCTAGAATCATCTAAGCTTTTAGTTCTTTACGACTTGATACTTTATGTGTAGATGTGTTAGATGTCCTTGAAACATGTGGATATTACGATGACCATCGTTGTGGTTGCGCAAAAAGCTTATGCAATGCAAGATGGCGAGAGTATAAGTTGGTTGAACAAATCTGGTACCTTTTTTTGGTGTCATAAAGTCTGTTTTTCTTGACAGCCCTAATACATATCTCGGTGAAGCGGCTCTCGGGGTGAGCTAGATGCCAGGTTGATCTTGTCGAGTGGTTCGAACCATCAGAAGCCAGACGCCACCCTTGATTCTGCATGATGTATACGTCGGATATATCGTAAGACGCTTAAGAGAAACGATATTAGTAGTTGAATGTATAATGGACCATCTATGATCTGCAACATGTGTGCCACGAGTATGCGCTGACTACATAGCACAGAACATCAACGCCATCACTATCAATGAGACACTTGGAGGACAACTTGGCGATAGCAGACATCGCATCATTGATCTCAGTCTAATGAAAACAGAGCCGATGCACCGGGAATACCTAGTTGCTTTCACATCCCCGGTGCCAAGTCAACCCGGCGAGGCTTTCACTAGAGCCATGGCTGCCACACACTCTCTCTCACTAGACTCACAACCTCGTCTATTTGCTGGTGTGGTCGATGGCACGTCTTCGGACACCAACCTCCTTGACTTCGTGTTGTCAGGCCGCTAACAGGGTTCACAAAGGACTGCGTGACGATAAACTACTCGATTTGGCCATTGACAGCGACATGGCTACTCTATAATTGGAAGTCTTCTTCGAAACTAGCATCCCTCGATGATAATGCATGATGGCTGGATCTCCAGCTAGGAGTGTTTATCACGCGCCACTGACTCCGGCGTACACTCCTGCTACTCCGATCACGTGATCGCTATTTGCGCCCGCCAGCAACGGGTTATCGTTACTATCATGGGTTTACTTCACCGGATGTCGACATGAAGCTATATCGTGAGATAGGCTTTTTGAAAAGCGCTGTGTTGTTATATCTCGACTTTGTCCTGCAGCGATACTTGTAAATATACATCAATTAATTGGACAGCCAGCCCTCCTGACACACACGCTGGTCTATTCCTCCTCGATTATTCTTAATACCCTACCGACCATGGCGTCAGCACCTCGAGTCGTTATCATTGGAGCTGGCATCGTCGGTACCAACTTGGCTGACGAGCTGGTCTCACGAGGATGGACCGACATCACTGTGGTTGATCAGGGCCCCCTGGACATGCCAGGCGGGTCGACATCTCATGCCCCCGGCCTGGTGTTTCAGACAAATCCGTCAAAGACCATGACGCTATTCGCAAAGTACACCATGGAGAAGTTGCTATCGTTGGAGTGCTTCAACCAGGTGGGCAGCCTGGAAATCGCCACGACTCCGGAAAGGCTAGAGGATCTCAAGCGCAAGCACGGCTACGCCACCTCGTACGGCATCCCAGCACGCCTGGTTAGTGCTGAAGAGTGCCGCGGCCTCTACCCGCTTTTGGGCAAGGATATCGTGCTTGGTGGCCTACACGTTCCCACTGATGGCCTGGCGCTAGCTCTTCGCTCTACCCAGCTCCTGATGGCCCGTACTCGCAAAGCGGGCGTGCGTTATCTGGGATCGACAACCGTTACAGGTATTGAGCAGGGCAACGGACGTGTATCGGGAGTGATAACGAAGGATGGAACTATTCCTGCCGATATCGTCGTCTCATGTGCCGGGTTCTGGGGTGTCGAGGTTGGCAAGATGGTCGGTGTGTCCGTACCTCTTCTTCCCATGGGACATCAGTATGCCAAGACGACTCCCGTACCGGCGCAAAAGGGTAAAAATGAACCTCCTATTGGAGCAAGTCTCCCTATCCTACGATACCAAGACCAGGACCTTTACTATCGTGAGTTGGGCGAGCAGATTGGCATTGGCTATTATGGCCATCGCCCAATGCCCGTTGTCGCCGCCTCCTTGGGCGAGACGCCAAAGCAAGTCAATGATCGGAATATGCCATCGCGTCTCGAGTTTACTCCCAAGGATTTCGAACCTGCCTGGGAGTTGTCCAAGGAACTCATGCCCGCCTTGAAGGAAAGCACTATCGCCGATGGATTCAATGGTATTTTGTCGTTCACCCCTGACGGTGGGCCTCTTGTCGGTCAAGCCCCTGGTCTAGACAACTTCTTTGTCGCGGAGGCTGTATGGGTGACACACTCTGCCGGTGTTGCTCGAGCTGTGGCTGAGGTCTTGACCTCAGGAGTGTCAAAACTTGATCTTTCCGATTGCGAGTTGACGAGATTCGAAGATGTTCAGCTTACTCCCGCTTACGTCAATGAGACATCGTCACAAAATTTTGTCGAGGTGTACGATGTGATTCATCCTCTTCAGCAGCGTACGTCTCCTCGTGAGCTACGTGTCAGCCCCTTCTACATTCGCCAGCGCGAACTCGGTGCCAACTTCCTTGAAGCAGGCGGATGGGAGCGTCCACACTGGTATGAGGCCAATGCAGAGCTTGTCAAGCAACTCCCCGCAAGATGGCGACCTGCTAAGCGTCCTGATGCCTGGTCTTCACGATATTATTCTCTCATCTCTGCTGCAGAGGCCTGGAAGACGCGCACCGCCGTGGCTATGTATGATGTGACTCCCTTGCGCCGACTGGAAGTGTCTGGTCCGGGAGCAGTCGATCTTCTGCAGAGACTTACCACAGGTAATGTTTCCAAGCAGACTGGAACCATCACCTTTACCCTGATGCTCAACAGCCAGGGTGGCATCCGCAGCGATGTATTCGTGACAAGACTTGGCAACGAGTTGTTCCAACTGGGCGTCAATGGGCCAACCGACTTCGAGTATCTATCCCAGGAAGCCCGTAAGCAGAAGAAGAGCACACCTGATCGCTCTGTGGAAGTGCGGGATGTTACGGGGGCCACTTGCGCCATTGGACTCTGGGGTCCTCGCGCCAAAGAGGTCATGGCTGCCGTTAGTACGGACAACTTGAGTGACAAGGGACTCCCTAATCTTCATGCTAAGAAGGCCATTGTTTCAGGCATTCCTGTTACTGTGCTGAGAATGTCGTATATCGGCGAGGAGGGCTGGGAAATTCGCGCGAGTTCTGAGAATGGTCTGCGTCTCTGGGACGTTCTTTGGAAGGCTGGCCAGTCTCATGGAATTGTCGCAGCCGGCAGAAGCACGTTCAATGCTTTACGCCTTGAGAAGGGATTCAGGTCCTACGGTATTGACATGAGCACCGAGTACGATCCTTATGAGGCTGGTCTGGACTTTGCTCTTGAAGCCGGCAAGGAAGGCTACATTGGCCATGCCGCTCTCAAGGGCCGATCCAAGGAGAAGGCATCCAAACGTCTGCGTTGCCTCACAATTGATGACGGAGCGTCCGTGGTCCTTGGCAAGGAGCCCGTCTTCTCCGATGGTCGACCGGTCGGTTATATTACCAGCGCTGCTTATGGCTACACAATTGGTAAGCCTCTCGCGTATGCCTACCTCCCCAGCTCAGTAGTAGAAGGGGATCATGTTGAGGTTGAGTACTTTGGAAGAAAGATCAGGGCGACGGTGACGGCTGAGCCGGTCTATGCCCCAGAGGCGAGCCCGCGAGGGTTGAGAAGGGAATCTAAGCTTTAATGAATGAATGAATGTGATGTTGATATTTAGACCGAGCTAAGTGAAGTTCATAATGACATTTAACTCAACTTATTCTTTATTTATTCTTATGTCCCCTAAGCGCGACTCGGTGTGAATTCGCGTGTTCTTCGAGTCTTCTTCAATTTCTCTCATATATGTATCGCAGGAGAATCTTTTATAAACTAGTAGATGTTGATTAGGATATGATAAACATCTCACTCATTCTAGGCCACAAAACTATTTGTTTTCTGTTAAATGCTCAAACTGTAGTTGATAGCTCAATTGTGTTCCAGGGGTTAAAAACAAGACTGTATAAATAGAACGCAAACATGAATCACATTCCCTTCTGACAATGAGGTATTCGACTGAGACTTGTAGATTGATTAAGGTCATAGTGAGAAGCCATAGGTGGATTTCACCAGCTACAAGGATTTCTTTTTACCCAGACATTCGTGTTGGCCCAAGAATGGGCTTTATGAGTATGTGATACTACGAGACATCGGACTCAGGTTTAATTCCCGGTATACCTCAACACTTTCCATGGTTGGTGGGATCTATTCCGTGTTTTATAAGTCTTGGGCTATTCTAAGCAGATGATACAAGATCTGAAGCCTCCAATCTGGAAGCATAGTCATGGTAGAAAGACGAGGCGTGGACTCTGGAGCGTGAATGTCACGAATAGTAAGCACAATTTTCAATTTCCATGATATTTCCAATCTCATCAGATTTCTTGTTAAGCTTTAAGCTTTGAGATACGCTCCCCAGTCCGTCTAACATTAACATCGATGTCAAACTTACCTTCTTCACTGATCAATACCTGTAGAGATGGTTGTCAGGCTCCCCCATTAATATGGGCATGAATACTATTACAGCACCCTACAATGTATTGACATGGGTCATATTACTTTTCTGTTATCCATGACACTTTAAGTTATCAAGGTACAATAGTTATGTTCCTTATTCGAGTTGGAAGCTTCTCGTACTAGATGCTATGTCGCTATGTGTTGTCATCATGCGCGCAATACGAGTTGATTACAAAAGTTAGCATCGCAAGTAGTTATATAAAGCCGAAAATCTAGATTTCTTCCACCTCGTCTTTGTTATTCGAGGTTTCCAGTTATTAAATAAAGATTGGTCGCAATGGTCGCAATATGCAAGCCAGAGTAACCAACGACAGCGAGATGTCATTGACCGACCTGAATTTTAGGAAACTCTGTTTCTATAAGCGCTTGTTTATTTTCGCAATAATTACTGCTTTCAGAATGAACTGCGGGAGATTTTCAAGAGCTTGAAGCTGCTGCCACGGATCCGTCCTCTTGATGCTGTCCCTTAAAGACTAGGTCACCCCTGTTAAAACCTAGCTTAATTAGTGTTGGGCGCCTGGAGACGATTGATAAACAGCCTGAACTGAATCATGACCTACAGCACTGTTACAGCACTGTTCCATGTTTATCAGAGGTTAAAGTTGGAGATGATGAGCAGGACTACCGTGTCGTAGCATTGCCCTGTTTGAACTGGTCACTCGTCGTTATTTACTTTGTTATTGAGTTGCGAAGAATTCGGCTCTGGGGAAGCACGCAACTCGAATTGCACGGAAAAGCTCCGCCGATCACTGGAGTCGGGCGTAATAGGGGTTCGCCAGGTTAAGGCAGCACCATGATACTCTGCGCCGTATTATACGACGTGCTAGAAAGCACGCTTTCAACCAACATGAGTTTGGAGAGCGGTGAGGATGCAACTAAGAAAGTCAAACAGTGTAGATCGCAACAGAAACCCCATCAGATGTAACCCCTCGTAACCCCTCGTAACCCCTCGTAACCCCTCGCCCTCGGATGTTGCGCGGCCGCTCTGACCAACAAAGTGAGGGGTCGGATATCTGAGCCAGTGCAGTGCCCACATAAGAAGCCCATGATCTGACGGCTTGAGGGGAAACAGTTTTGCAAGAAGACATCAACTGAGAAGCAAGAATCATCAAATCAAGTCACAGTCATCTTCCATCATGGCCCCGTCTACAATGCGTGCTGTCGTCTTCAAGGGCGTGAAGCAGGTGGCGCTCGAAGACAGGCCGGTTCCCACCATCCAAAGCCCTGGCGATGTGATAATCAGAGTCAAACACACGGCTCTGTGCGGCAGGTATGACAGAAGTGTTGAGAGAGGAGTAGTGAGTGAGAGTGGTGGTTTGCGTGTCCATTGACTGACGATTGTGTCCAGTGAGCTTCATGTCTTCCGCGGGCATCAACCCTCCGCGCCTGGATTCATCATGGGTCATGAGTTCACCGGCATCGTGGAGGAGGTGGGATCTGAAGTTAAGACAGTCAAGCCGGGCGACTTTGTCGTGAGCCCATTCACCGTCAGCTGCGGTTCGTGCTTCTACTGCTCGCAGGGCTTCTCCTCCCGCTGCGAAAAGTGCCTCTTGTTTGGGTGTCCGTTGCTGGACGGTGCCCAGGCCGAATTTGTCAGGGTGCCGCTGGCCGACAGCACCGTGGTCAAGGCGCCCGAGGGCATCGAGGGCGAGAAGCTCTGTCTGATGGCCGACATTTTCCCTACGGGGTTTTTCGCAGCCAAAAATGGACTGAGCAAGCTGTCACCGGAAAAGGTGCAAGACAGCGTCGTCGTACTCTTGGGATGCGGCCCCGTCGGTCTCTGCGCTCTGGTCGCTGCCCTGGAGTTCAAGCCCAGGGTCCTCCTTGCCGTCGACAGCGTTGAGCCTCGCTTGGCCACTGCCAAAGGCTTGGGGGCTGAGCCTTGGAATTATGAGACGAACCGAGAGGGTCTGGATGCTCGTATCAAGGAGCTGACCAGCGGTCGAGGCGCCGACGTCGTCATCGAAGTCGTCGGCCACAGTTCCGCGCTGAAGCTGGGCTTTGAGCTGCTCCGACCTTGGGGAACCATTTCAAGCGTCGGAGTTCATAACGGAGATATTCCGTGGAGCGGTAACCAGGCATATGGCAAGAACTTGACGATCCAGATGGGCAGATGCCCTGTTCGAAGTAAGTACCTCCTATCCTGAAGCCAGATCATGACCTCTAACTGACTTGCTTCTGCGCTCCAGGCATCTTTCCGGAAGCACTTGAATTGCTGCAGAAGAAGCAACACCTCCTGGAGTGAGTCTATAATATTCTTTCCTGCTCAGATACGACTCTGACATGATTGCAGTTTCATGACCGACAAGATCATGCCCCTCAGCGAGGCGCTGGAAGGTTACGAGCTGTTTGACTCAATGAAGGTCCAAAAGGTCATTTTTGATGCAGCAAACTGAGGCGGACTTGATGCAGCCGAATATTGACAGGCGCCAAAGTAGGCGAGAAACTCGAATGAGTAAATTAAATAAGAGGATAAGAAGTATTTCCATTGAAGCCCATGTCGCCGATGTCCCCGCCCAATCCGTGATCCCAGTTCCCAAATCACCGTTTAACACCTCGTCCCAGGCCCTTGCGTGTGCATCTATTAAGTCTATAATGTTCTATGCTCTGTCCAATGACTTCTCGGTCAGGAACCATTCGACAAACTTGGGGATTCCCTCCTCGATTGGTGTGCGTGGATTGTAGTTCAGCATCGTCCTGGCCTTGGTCACGTCGGCATAAGTCATCGATACATCGCCTGGTTGCGATCCTCGTCGGTCGATGATGGCTTTTCGTCCGAGACTCTTCTCCAGAAGATGAATCAAGTCGCCGAGCTCAATCGTGTGCGACTCGCCGAGATTGAATACCTCGTACTTGGCTCCCTTGTAGTCAATGGCTGCTCGGACGCCCTGGATGATGTCGTCGACGTAGGTATAGTCACGACGCGTGGTGCCGTCACCGAAGACGGGGATGGGCTTCCCGCTGTGAATCAACTTGGCGAATTTGTGAATGGCCAGGTCGGGTCGTTGACGGGCGCCATAGACGGTGAAGAATCGCAGACACACGCAGCGGATGTCGTACAGGTGAGAGTAAGTATGGCACATGAGTTCAGCTGAGGCCTTGCTGACGGCGTAAGGCGAGATGGGCTGAGAGACCTCGTCTTCTTCTGCGAAGGGAATCTTGGCGTTAAGGCCGTAGAGGCTGGACGATGAGCCAAAGACAAACTGCTTCACACCAAACTCCTTTGCGCATTCGAGCAAGTTCACAGTGCCGACCACGTTGGTCTCGACATAATCGCCAGGCATCTCCAGTGAGGGGCGCACGCCCGCACGTGCGGCGAGGTGAACAATGACGGATAATTGGTTCTCGGCGAAGATCTTGCGCAAAGCACCCTTCTTCCGGATGTCGGTCTCATAGAGGGTGAAGTTGGGGTTGGAGAGATGGGCGGCAATGTTTGCACGCTTGATCTTTGGCTCGTAGAAGCTGTCAAAGTTATCAATGATAGTGACTTTCCAGTTGCCCTCGGCGAGAAGGCACTCGACGAGGTGAGAGCCAATGAACCCTGCGCCACCAGTGACGAGGATTTGCCTCTGGGGAAGGATCTGGTATAAGGAACCCATGTTGCAGATTGGTGGGCAAGTGAGTACGTAAGCGACTCTTACAACGAGTCCCGAGGAGCAGACAAGAAGACAACACGAAGCCAATCAGTGGTAAGCACTCAGAAGGATGGGCAGAATGACGGCGTTCGCGATGTCACATTGGCTGTCAGGAACGGGGAATGGGGTGTGAAAGACAGGGAATAGCTTTTAGGGCAGCAAAGTCGGCTTTATGAAGGGATACGATCTACGAAAGGAGACGGCAAGAATGAAGACAATGATTAATGGCTTGCCTGTCTGTTTCCCTCGGTGCTTTTCCGCGTCTTGTGTCTAAGACCCATTGACATTGGCAATAAGTCATTGAAGAGGGAAGCACAGCGCAGACAAATAGGGGTCAACGCCACGTAATTAAAACTTTGCCCTTAGCTGAATGATTAGATTTCAGAAAACATGAACTATTGGCATTTGGTCTCGGCAAGTACGGGTCTCGGCTGCGTCCAACCAATCGATCTATGCTATAGTGTGTTGCCGCGTCTCTGGAAGCCCACCTTGTTGTTTGTTCCATCCCTGATCTGGGCTAGAGAAATGATAAGCGAGCAGAGAAGAGACGGAGTACACGTGAGTCTGCACGTGCTCGAGGATTTTACAATACGTTTGCCAAGAATCCGTTTGCACTGAATATTTGTTGTCAGCGAAGGGTTGGAGTTTTCGTTCGCGGGCATGACTCGTGCGGCGCAGCACCAAGGGCTGCTCCGTAACAACCACGCAACCAATGCTTGGTGTTTTCATCCCTAGCCCGTGACCCGTGAGACAGACGCCTTGCCAAACAATTCCTTGACGAGGGAAATCCGGCATCCGGAGCGGATCAGGTACTCTTTCGAGATCTGGAAGATCTTCAGCCTTGTGGCCCATGAATTCCATCCCCTCCGATACTTTGCGATTGTCCCATCCTGGGCTGGACATGTATGGCTTCTGTGCATTCCTGAATCAATCCGTGAGCCGAAAAAAACGTGCCACGCGAGTGGGCGGTTAAAGTATAGGGTAACCTACCTACGAATGAGGAAGATTTCGTGTTCATAACCATCCGTACCAAGGACACCAAGGCAAACCTCACACTCTGGTCTCGTTAAAATAATGCTCGCTTGAACCCGACGCCTCAATCCTGTCAACATGTCTGAAATTCTCCAGTACTCTTCATCCCCTTGTTGACCTGGGAACGCGTCAAGAGCCGCCACCTTTTCTCCCTTATGGCCCCTTACTATAGTCGATCAGGAGGTTTCAGAACACATTTGCCGCCAACATACTAAGACATGCTCAGCCTGGAGGGAAGGCCACCTTGACCCAGGCGCATTTCACTAACTACAAACATAAAGAATGGACGCGTTAAGAACTATGTTATGTTGGCATAGACTTTATGATGACGGCCAGTGCGTATCGGCTGTCTTAAATTGATCTTGGTTTTTTAGCCGGGCATTATCGCCATTAGCTTATGTTTTATTTGCAGCCACTCACCCGCCAACGGAGACAAGCGGCGTGGGTCACCTGGACTTGAAGCTGATGATTATGTTCTCTTAGCCAGCATGGGAGATCACGCCAAGATGCAAGCACTGTGTCTTTTTGGAAGCAACTCTTAGATATATTGTGAGCTCTGGAAGAGTCTCATCCTGTTGTCACTCGTATTGTGCATTATGGGCTGACTAGCGTTACGATTAGAGGAATACAAGTACCAAGAAGAGGCTTTAATCCCCATTCTCACTTCATAGCCAGCAATTCGACGGCCCTTAAAATTCCTTGGAAACCTGAACAGAAGCTTCTTTAGGGGAGTTCCCCTGCTCCTCAGTGGAACTGGAATCCTGGAGCGCAGTGGGGGCCTTGATATGTCTCCTCTGCTTCCATGTGAGACCAGGGGTCTCAAAGATGTAAGCAATTTCCTCGAGAGTGTATCCCTTGGTTTCGACAAAGAAATACCAGACGGCAAAGAGCTTCCGATATGTTAGCACATGATTCTCCATATTTCTTCCCTGGATAGACCTGTACTCACCTCGAGACCCGTGTAGACAATGTACGCAATATAATATTTCCATCCCGCATTTGCCAGTCCGATCGGGTTGACGTAGGAAGAGAAGAACCCGGCTGCATGCATGACACCAGTCATGAGCGTGACACCTCGGGCCCGGACTTCATATGGGAGGAGCTCGGCAGGATAAGCCCATAGAGGAGTCCAGCCAAGATCGTAGGCACCGTTGGAGAGGAAGATGGAAACCAAGACACCGATCGCGTAGTTGTTGGTTTGGTGGGTAGTGTACACTGATCCGTTAGTAACTGATATATAAGGGATAGAGGTTATAGATAGAAGGCTTACAAGCTGCAAAGGTTGTCCAAAGAATGAATGCAATAAACATGCCCGTGGTAGAGATGAGAAACAGCTTTCTGCGACCAAGCCTTTCAACGAGAAATGAGGCACCCACAGCCAACACGAAGTTGTAGATGGACAGACAGCCATTGATGGTAGTTTGCGTCACCGTCTTGGTGATACCAATGCTATTGAGTACAGAATGCAGGTAGTATTGGACGAGGCCATTGCCAGAGATCTGCCATCAGGACTGTTAGCCAAGGGTGCCGTGTAGATGGTCTGCATACTTGCCTCAAGGAAAAGACCGCAAAACACCACAATGATCAGTCGTCTTCGATTTGGTTTAGTTCTGACCAGGTCAAGGTAACTTCCTTGCTCGTGAACGCGGGCATCTTGCAGGATGGCGTCCTTGATCTGAGCATACTCAAATTCGACAACTTGACTGTTCTCATCTCCATTGGCATGATACTTGACCAAAGTCTCCCTCGCCTTGGCCCCGTTCCCGGTGGAGATGAGCCAACGAGGGCTCTCGGGAACGAACCAAATCAGGAGAGTCTGAATGATGGCGGGTATACCCTGCAGAAGAGAGGGAATCCTCCAGGACCACGAGTTGTCGATATACTGCGTTCCATACGTAGTCCAAGCCGCCACAATGGAACCGATGTACCAAGCCGTGGGAAAATATGTCAGGATAGTTCCTCGGTGCTTTGGCAGAGCCAGTTCGGCAAGAAGCAAGGGCGCTCCAACGACAGTGTAAGCCAAGCCCCAACCAATAATGAAACGAGCGATGATGAACTGGGCAACATGCTTGGATGAAGCCTGAAGAATGGCTCCAAGAAGAGTCCAAATGGCTCCAAAAGCAATCGATTTGCGGCGACCGAACTTGTCAACGAACCATCCGATGATGGGCAACGCAATCATGGCGCCGACGGTTTGGATGGAGTTGAGAAGACCGAGAACAGGGGCACTGGGATAGTTGAATTCTGTGTCACAACCATCATTGGTCAGTTTCAAGGTCCAGAAATGCCAGTGTCCCGAAGACGTTCTATCACGCACCTTCTTGCCACGATGGGAGCAGTTGAAGTCCATTCATAATCATGCCTGTGACAGTGAGTAATCTCTCTTGCCTCGAGAATGCAAATGTCTCATACCATCGAAGCCCTGGTACGAGCTGCTTAGAATGACGATTGGTAGCAAGAGATACAGGCTTCGAAGGCCTCTGTCGTGCCACCACGAGGTGGTAGGGCTGAGCGCGTCGGCCATGTTGATGTGAGTACGGAGATTGGAAATCTGTCGTGTCGCAGCAGGGGTCAATCTGTAGAACAGAGGAATAATCTTGCAGACCCTGCTGGTGCTACTTGGGGGTAGCAATGAAGGATGGGAACGGTAAGATCGTCGTTCAACCTCTAGGTATCTATATAGTTGCTCATTGCAAGTCACGAGAGATAGCAAACCCCAAGGAGTAGTTGATAGGTAAGAGTTTTCAGTCTTTGACCCGACAGAACGGAACAAGTATTGAGAACTAAATTGACTAACTACTGAAAAGATCGTGAGATGGACAGGGCAGCCGGTCTAGTCTACGGTGGCGACGAGCACGCAATAACGAAGCTGGATCAAGAATGCATACTATGTAGATCACCAGAGGGTTTCTTGTTGGCTCAAAAACATGTTGCAGGGAAGGAAGTGTCGCAAGCGTCTGGAGTTGGAAGAAGACTTAGCGGCAAGTCTTGTTGGTTGTTGGAGCTAACCGTTGAGTCTGGAGAATGGTGTGATGAATGTAAGTGGCAGGGCACTAGTCTAGAGAGAAGAGAGTAAGGACGCCAATGAGAAACGGTCAGTCTTTGACGGCGTGGGCTCTGGTGGTTGCAAAACTCCGAGTTGGCTGCTTCAAGTCCGACGTCTGCCGTTCTGCTCCGATGCGCATCGGACATTTGCAGGTTAGCTCCACATCGGACTCGACGTCGATCTGGGGTTGCTGATGGTAAATCTGAGACTTCGATGGCTGGTAGGGGACTTGATGAGTAATTCTGGGAGATTGCCCATCAGCCAGAGGCTCAGAGGTCCGAAATGCACCCCTGTAAGCCCGAGTTGGTGGCCATCTTTAATGCCCTTGGAGAGTGCGTAGCTCGAGCTGGATGGAAACTACCCTGCTCGTGTTGGCCATCATCTGACAACTCTTTTCTTGCTTTGCCTTTTCAGTGGCAGTCGAAGGCCAGTTCCAGACCTCTTAGTTCATTTTGTTTATCTCCTGGCTTTTTGCCATCACCCTCTGCCCTGCCCTAGGTCTTGGATACCTCGATACACCCGACAACATGTCCGGTGAGGTTGAGACCCAAAAGGAGAAGGCCATCGAAGCTGGTGTTGACTCGATCCAAGATGACACCCTCAAGTCAGACAAGATTGGGGCAGAAGGACTCGAATCCATTAGGACTCTGTTGCGCAGCCAAGCCCCTAAGGGCCAAGACTCGCCCAAGCAGATTGGACTTTCCTTCAAAGACCTGTCCGTCACGGCACCCTCAGCAGCTGAGGTCGATGTAAAGACTTTGCCTAGAGCTATTTTAAACACCTTTGGACCCGACCAGGTCCGATTTGTAAAGGAAAATGTCTTGGCTCGGCTGCTGCCCACGGCCTCCTCCGAGGGCAAGGCAATCCTCGAGGGCTTCTCGGGACTGGTCAAGCCTGGAGAGATGTTACTAGTCCTTGGTAGACCTGGGAGCGGATGTTCCACGTTTCTTCGAACTGTCGCCAATCGATCTCCTCTCTCTGTGACGGGAGATCTTGAGTATGCCAACATACCGGCCGACGTCTTCAAGCACGATCACGCGCGAGAAACCATTTATCTGCCAGAGGAGGACAGGCATATCGCCTCCCTGACAGTCCGACAAACCATTCTGTTTGCCCTACGAAACTCTCTCCCCAGTGAGGCACGCGATAGCAAGACTGTGGCAGACCTGGTTGAGGTGATTGCTAAGCTGTGTGGTCTTTCACATGCCCTTGAGACGCCTGTTGGTGGACAGTTCAGCCCTGGCGTATCCGGTGGAGAGAGAAAACGGTGAGTTGGAGGAATGATGCTTTAGAGAACAAATACTGACCTATGTCTCTTATAGAGTGTCTATTGCTGAAGTTCTCGCCGCCGGCTCCTCTGTTCAATGCTTTGATAACTCTACGCGAGGTCTCGACTCCTCTACCGCCCTCGACTTTGCCAAAGCCCTTCGAGCATTCACGGATATTGGGCACAAGACGACTCTAGCTACTCTTTACCAGGCAGGTGAAGATCTGTACCGAACTTTTGATAAGGTTGTTGTTCTCGATCAAGGACAGGAAGCTTTCTTTGGGCACTCATCCGAAGCCTGGGACTACTTCGTAGACCTGGGTTTCGTCCCTGTTCCCGGCCAGACCACGGCTGAGTTCCTGGCTACAGTGACAGATCCGGGAGAGCGTCGAGTTCAGCCCGGGTCTGAAGCTGAGAACATCAAGTCGTCTGCTGATCTTGCGGCTGCGTTTAAGCGATCGGATTACTACAAAAGGTTATTGACGGAGATTGACGAGTACAGAGGGCAACAAGCTCAAGCGGATGCCCTGCTTCCATCCTACTCTTACAGACTTTCATTCCCTAATCAGGTACGAGAGTGCTTGACGAGAGAGTATCAGCTTGTTAAGGGGCAGCGAAGAGTGTACTACATCAAATGGATCACCACCATTATTCTGTGTCTGGTTTGTGGCAGTGTCTACTTTGATATTGGTACCAACGCCCAAGGAGCTTTTACTCGAGGTGGAATCTTGTACTTTGCCTTGATAATCAACGGTTGGCTTCAATTTCCTGAGCTCTTCGACGCCCATACAAACCGACCGGTGGTAGAGAGACAAGGTGTGTTCGTTTTGTAGTCGCGTCTGTGAATGACAGCTGACAGAATGTTCAAGCTCAACTACACTTAACTCGACCTGCTGCGGTGGCGATAGCCCGTTTCCTCATCGACCTGCCTCTTATTGCGTTCCAGCACATCATATTCATCATATCCTTCTATTTCCTCTCGCGACTGCAGGTAGAAGCGGGCAAGTTCTTCTTCTTCTACCTTACGCTGTTCATCTCGACTGTGTGCTTTAGCAACCTGCTGCGCATGTTTGCATACTACGTCGGAACGTTGGATGACTGTATGTCTCAAATCCTTGACATTTCCCTTTAAGATGATTGACTCTTGTCCAGGTTTCCGCTATGGTGGTTTCTCTTGTACCGTCTTGCTCCTGTTTGCTGGCTTCTTAATTCCGCCAAATGACATGAGTCCTGCTTTTGGATGGTTACATCATCTGGATCCAATGTTCTACGGCTTCGAAAATGTTTGTAGATTGAGGTCTTCTCCCCTTGACTATTGACATTTGCTGACAATGTCATAGCTCTTCACCAACGAGTTCAACTTCTTGACTCTTGATTGCGGCGATAACCTCATCCCACAAGATGGAGTTCCCGGACATCAAACTTGTTCCATTAGAGGCACTCTCCCAGGCCAAACTAGCGTCTCTGGTACCCAATACCTTGAGTCTTTTGGATTCTCATCATCTCACAGATGGCGCAACATTGGTATCATGATTAGCATTGCTTTCATTTATCTGTTCATTGGCATCTTTGGAAGTGAGGTCATGAGTTTTGCTCCTCACGGTGGTGCTCCCCTTGTACTTGCAAGAAGAAAGGAGCGAGATGGTAATGTTGTTCTCGATGATGTAGAGAAGTCAGCTCCTGTCTCTGGATCCAGCTCCGTCGCTACTCAGACCCATCTTCTCTCGGGATCTATTGGGGAACTGGCACTCACTTGGAAAGAAGTCAACGTTAACATTGGGGAGAATCACATCCTCAAGGGTATATCCGGTTATGTCAGGCGTGGAGAGCTAACTGCATTATGCGGCGCCAGCGGTGCTGGCAAGACAACGCTGCTCTCTGCACTCAGTCAGACCAACTTCGCAGGTCAACTCGATGGTGAAGTACTTGTGGGCAACCAGCCCCCAACTGCAAGTTATAGAAAGACTGTTGGTAAGGATCGGCAATACCATTCAACGTTTATTAATATCTTCACTAACTAGGCCAGGTTTTGCTCAGCAGATGGATCTACATGATGGTACAGCCACAGTTCGAGAGGCCCTCGAGTTTTCTGCTCTTCTGCGACAACCAAAGACATACTCGCATGCAGAGAAGCTTGCATATGTCGATACTATCTTGGAACTATTGGACTTGGCAGATGTGCAAGATGCTCTCATTGGAGAAGATGGTGGTGGCCTTGGTGTTGAGAGGCTCAAGCGAGTGACGGTAAGTCTCATAACGATGACTCTCTGTCGCCAGTGAAAATGTGCAGTCTAACTCTCCATTAGATCGGTGTCGAACTCGCCGCTCGCCCGGAGATTCTGTTTGCCGATGAGCCGACTTCCGGTCTGGACTCGCAGGGTGCTGCCAGAATTGTTCACTATCTCAAGCTGCTCGCTCGTCAGGGCCAAGCCATTGTCGTGACTATTCACCAGCCGTCTGCTCTTTTGTTCTCGCAGTTTGACAATCTTCTCGCCCTGTCATCTGAAGGTCAACAGTTATAGTAAGCACACACTTGCACGTGTCTCACAGTTGAAGTAAAGTTGCTGATATTTCTCAAGCTTCGGAAAGGTCGTCGATGCCTTGCCATACTTTGCGAGAAACGGTGCCGTCTGTCCAGAGGGGGCGAACCCAGGCGAGTTCATCCTGGAGACTGTTGGCGCAGGCGTCAACGCTCGTACTTCGGACAAAGGTTCCAACTGGGCGGCCAACTGGGTATCATCTTCTGAGGCTTCTGGCCTTGGGCGGGAGATTGAGGAGAGTAAGAAGGGAGAGCATTCTTCCAAGGCTGTTAATGGTGACGACCAGGACAGCTCTGACTACAACGCATCAGTGTTCAAACAAACACAACTACTGACAAAACGAATGCTGTTGAATCAATGGAGAAACCCGCCATACATCTACTCTAAGATCTGGGTTCACGTCATCAGCGCCTTTCTGGTTGGCTTCACCTTCTTTCAAATTGGCACAAGCCCGCAGGATCTCCAGAACCGGTACGTTACTATGACAGCCTAATGGGAATCTATTTTTGACCATATCGCACAGAATGTTCAGCGTCTTCTTTATCCTCTTCCTCTGCAACGCCATCGTCAACGTCATTCTAGCTCGATACTTCTTTGCCAGTCTATACTGGATGTTCCGTGAGGGGCCTTCTCATGCGTACGGATGGGTTGCATTTACTTCATCGACTATTCTATCTGAGATCCCAGGAGCAGTCCTTGTGACTGTCCTGTATTATGTCATTTGGTACTTCCCAAGTGGCCTGCCGCTGGGTGGACATGCTGCTTACATCTTTTTGTTTCTTTTGACCTACGAGATCTTCCAGGTGAGTGGCCTCTGGAGCAGGCTTGAAGAGAGACTGAATACTAATACTAGTTACTCAGGTACTGCTGGGACTGTTCATGATGGCCCTCAGCCCTGATCTAGGTGCAGCAGGAAATGTTCTCGTCTTCATTGTTTGTACCTACAACTGGTTTAACGGAATCATTGTCCCTTATGATTCTATTCAAGTCTTCTGGAGATACTGGGTGAGTACAGTCTGTTTCTCCTACTGGACTGCATATCTAACCTCCTGGAAGCTATACTACCTCTCGCCATTCACATATCTATTGGGTGGAATGGTCACAGCAGTCACATCTTCCGTCTCCGTTTCCTGCAGCACCTCTGACTTAACCACGTTCATCGCACCCAATAATGAGACATGTGCATCCTACGCCGGAGACTGGGTGTCGTCAGCTTCAGCCCAACTATTGAACCCTGAAGCTTCTGGGGACGTCGCGTGCCAAGTCTGTCGCTGGACAACAGGAACGCAGTTTCTGGAGCAATTTAATCTTGGACACGGTGAACTCGGCGGTATTTGGGGCTGCTGGGGAATCTTCTTGGCTTTCACTATAAGCAACTTGGGTCTGGTGTACTTCTTCACCTGGGCAATCAAAGTCAAGGGCTGGAAGCTGTTTTATTTCTTCTAAAATCCTTCCCAGCTCTTGCGGTTAAGTCTCAGAATATACTGGCAACCGTAGCCAGAAGAAATGTCAATCGTCTTGTGATGATTGATGAA
>JALNIO010000210.1:0-48003 GCA_023509875.1 Rugonectria rugulosa | reverse complement strand
AGCCCCCCAAAGCCCCTCCGTAAGCGCTGCCTGTTTGCTCCCGCCCCTCCAAGTTGAGTAGGTCGCAAGTATGAAGTAAAACCCCCCAAGTCCCTCCCTCCCTCTCTCATGATGCGGGGGCCCCCTGCAAGGGTTACTGACCGGCGCCGCCTCGGGGAGCAACCGCATCCACAGCTGGAAACAATCACGCTTTCAATTCCTTCACCGTGATCGACTAGGTCGCAGATTCTAACTTACTCCGAGTATGTACAAGGAGGTTCCATTCGAGGTGGAGGAACTCGGTGAGCAGTAGTTGCATCATAGGGAGAGTACTATTTCATCTCATCTTTGTGATTTGTGGGCTGTCTCAGATTATTACATCAGATGTTTTCCTGCAGGCGTCATTTCCACGCTGAATGTGGCACTATCGACGGAGGAATGCTCCAGTTTATGCAGGAGGAGAAAGGAAGCAGGGAAGACCAGTTGACAAGTCAATTTCTCCCTTACATGGACAGAAAAGAAAACGGCCCAACGCTCGTCAAATAGGTATGTAACCCCTCTGATCTGCAGTAGTCCGCTGTGCATGGACGGACAGCCACGTTGGTCCCCGCGCATCTTCAGCTTTCCTGAGCCAGACTCAAAGTTCCACCACTTGCCGATCTCCAGGAAGGACGGACGGAAGTGAAGGTGGTTTTCCAGAAAAGACAGGCCAATCGTTCTGTAACACACCGTATCCTCTTGATACCGACTGGCAACGGGAGCAGCCACTAGTGCCGGAAAGCAGAAAAATGGGTTACTACTGTGTAAGTTGAGCAGCTGGGTTCACAGGAAACCCACCAGACACAACACGAGTTATCAAGGCACTGTTTGGTCGTATTTCACCGAGTTTGGAAGGTTGGAGGGCACAAAGCAATCTCATCGTTATTTTTGTTGGCTCATTTGAATTCGTCATAATGGAATCAAGTTGCAGAGGTGATGGCCCCCAAATGCAACCCCCCCATCCTAACCCCAATGCATACTTGTAGGTACGAAGTAGGTTGCCAACTTGCCAACATCCAAACTTGGGCGGACATATTCTCCCACTCTTCCAAGAAACGCCACTTTATTAACCGCCCGTCTCCATTAAACTCCGTCCCCTGCGACTGAGATATCTGATTAGTTTCCTCTTTTCTCCTTCTCTGCAGACTTCAAACCCTTGCCCATTACATCCATTACATCACAGCCCTTCCCCATCCGGTGTGATTCGGCCATCTCAAGTCTATTATTGTTACTCATTTCAAGTCCAAGATTCGACATCCACCAAAGCGCACACATGACCTTTTTTTCCCACGTCGATCTCGAAACCTGCTCGTGTCATCTCTTCCCACCTCAAATTCCACCACGGAAGATCCTTTGGTGGGTAGACCGGTGCAACAAGTAAGTTGGGATAACGTGTGAGTTGTCCAAAGAAAGGAGGACGCTATAGGCATTCATCCTGCAGCTCTACTAGCAAAATCTTGATATCAACTACCCGAATCCGGATCTAGTTCCTAGGCTTGGCCGCTTCGCAATCTTTTCACCGACAAAACTTGACCGAAGGGGGGGTTCGGGCTGCAAAAACTCTGGGATTACACAATGACAATCTTCGCGCGACACAAGCCGGAACATCTTCGTTGTCTCTTACCGCCTCATCCGACTTGACCGGCTGGCCGCAGCTTCACCATCGTCATCCAACCAGACTTACACGCCTGACTCGGGAGCATGCACATCGGGAAGCCAAGTCGGCTCTCAAAGCATAACAAGGTCGCCCCATGTTTCTTTCGAGATGGGATCACGAAAAAGGGAGAGAGGAGAAAAAAGGAAAAAAAAAAATTCACCAGGTCTCATGACTTTCGCTTGCAGATAGCGCAAGACAGGGTTTCTTAAGCCTCATTGGAATCAAAATCCTCACCGCCTCTATCCATCAAGACTCGGATGCTGCAGGGCGCTCGACCCCGTCAGTGCGAGGGGGCTACTAGTCTTGGGCTGTCTGAGCAACTCTCCGTTGGCAAACACACAAACATCGTGAGAGCTGGAAAAATTGATCCATCCGTTTCTCCTGAGTTGAGAAAATGCCTGACAAGATGACCTCCCATGATTACTATTATACAAAAAGCTTCACATCTATCGTCTCTGTTCACTGCTCCAGATTTCCCATCGAATTCATGATGACCGCGCCCCAATCTAAATCTCCATCGAACCATAGTGACGGGTCGATCCCTTGCAACATATCGCTGGTCCAAGGCATGGATCCAGCCATGCTGCTCGATGGCTGCAGCGGTTCTGCAGATAACTCCCCATCGTGAAAGGGCAAGGGCTCTGACCTTGTCATACCGGAGCTGCCGGTATCGGCTTCGTTGTCATCCATTCGAGCGTCCTGGTCATCGTCTTCCCCGAGGTTGAGCGCCTCTGTCCTCGCAGCAACTATCTCAGCCCATCGCTCAAGCTTTGCCCGTGTAATGCGAACTTTGACAGCGCTCATGCTCCACAGGGTATGATCGAATGCCCCTGGTTCCATGGGCCCAACTTGAAGCGTTGCATTCGCCTCCTCAAAGCGCGAGCAGATATCTGTGAGGAACCCTGGGACGTCCAACGTCAAGCCCGGCTGATTTTGGATCTGCTTGCGTAGCTCTGCTACTGCTATCGGTAATCTGGGATCTGTGCCCTCGCGGAGCACAATCTGGGAGCACTCTTGTGGATCTTGGTCCCGAGTGCTCGGGCTTGATTCAGACGGTGTAGGCCTTGCAGACGTGGCCAGACTTGAGGCATACTCCGAGTCTTTTCTAAAGAGGTTGTCGTTAGGGTTATCCGCACTCGTGTCATGAGGCATCGGCGTCTCCGGCACTTTCAATGTTATCGGAGCTGTGAACTTGGCCCAACGGCCAAGCATTGTTATGCCGTAAACGAGCTGGGCAGCGATTGGCGTCGTCTGCCGATAGTACTCAGATACAGGGATGAGGAGCCAGTTGTCGAAAAACTGCTTCAACGCGTTTCGGGACTGATAGAAAATATCCAGGGCCGATGCCGCTCCCAGTGTCGGAGACGTCAGAGACTCCGAGATGGAGATAATTTTGGGTGCATCCAGGATCGGCGGTTCATACAGACGAAGTGTTGCTGTGTTTAGGAACGCATTGATGATTCCTGACGTGGTCAGCAGTGATGCTACAAGGCAATGAATCCTACGTGGACTCACGATCATTCTTCAGGTTCGGTGGAAGGCCATTCCGTATACGATCAAGCTCAATCTGGAATGCCGAGACATATGCCGACAGAGGAGCCGTAGGAAGACCAAAAACCTCCTCTGTAGGATTGTCGGGTGTGTTGAGCTGAGATATGCGTTCGGTTAGATGTTGTATCCGAACTAGTAGCACCAGGTTGACGTCTGTTTCGTATTCTTTTTCGTCTTCAAGAGTCTTGAGACACTCTTGTATGTATTTGGTATATCTCATAGACTCCATCCTTCCGAAGCCAAGGGCCATTCTAGAACCTGTCAATCTCAGAGCAACTGGACAAATCGGGATAGGGCTTCTTACGCCGAAGATAGGAACCATACTCCCAAAAGAACTCTTCTCTCTTCGTTTGTTCTCGTTTCTGGATAGAATGGTTTGACAACCATCAAATTCGTTCTCTCAAGAATGTTTGGGCTACGATTCAGTCCCAATTCTCCGACCAGAGTCACCGCCAGAGCAATCAGGTTATTGAGCTGGGCATGCATGAAGCAATGGTACTGGTACCAAGCAGCAATAACGAGAATTCCCATCAAGAGATCCAACGATCTTTCTGAGCGGATAAGCATGTAGTCAGCAATGTGACGCATGAGGTAATACATCTGAGCTCGCATCGATCTCAAACTCCGAAAAGACGTGACCATTCTGATTGATGACATCAGAAATGGCCTGGTAGCCTTCAACTTTGCGGCGGTGACATTGGGCGGGACCACGACGAAAGGATGAAGATCCTGCAGCTCGTTCCGGTAAATGTCGAGTAGGACATCGTCAGAGTCTGGCGGTGGAGGAGCGTCGCCGCTCGCTGGACGACAGATGCATGACGGCGGAGCGTAAGAGTTGTAGACTTCAGGAATTGCCCATGGGCTATTGCTTGGACCAAAAGAATCCTGTGGGCGTCTTGAAGGAGTTTGCTGGTCGGAGACAGCAGGGTCTGCTTCGCTAGGAATGCAAGTAGTATCCAATGCAAGGTCTGCGTTCGACAACCCCCCTGAAGCCTTGAGCAAATTTACTAGGCCATTCAATCTTTGCTCAATCTGGGCCGTCCGCCTGTTCATGTGATCAGCTGCTGCTGGGACTATGTGCATTGGAGATATCATGACAACCCCTGCCTACTGCACAGGTGGAGTGCCTCTGGGGATGCATGCAATCATGAGAACCACTTACGATGGTTTTGGTTGTCTTTTCTTCCGAGGCCGATGAATTTGCTCTGAGCAACTCTTTACAAGTCTCTCGCACCTGTTACCATTAGCTAATCGGCCTCTTGATGCTGGAGCCGCGGAGTTTATCATCAGAGTCCTCTTCCGGTCGTGTCAATGGCTTACACGAAGCCCATGATATCGGGAGCGCCGGAACGACGACCCATCATTTTCTCTGACAGCCTTTATAGCCATTGCTCTTGACAAAAGCTAGGCGCACTCTTTCTGTTTGCTTACCTGTCGCATTTAGCCCCAGGAGCTGTATTAGACCTGATGCATTTCGCCTTGGCAATTGAGCATTGCTGGCAAGCTGCTCCCCATTTGGCTGTGGCTAGTTTCGACCCGGTACTGGCACTGGACATGATGGCAGCCGTTACAGGTCCGACAACGGATATACTGGATACGCAGGTCGCACCAACTGGAACGGAGAGAAGAAGAAGAAAGAAGTCCAACGGAGTTTATCGGTGATGTTGGACAATCGATATCCTACCCTTAAGAAGGGGAATGCTTAGATGCCAAGATGCTTGTTGAGAATCGGCCTTTAGATAAAAGTCCGTTCATGCGTGGGTCCATGCTATGAGCTATTCTGATTGGCTGACTCAGCCACACGCACTAATGCTGAGGCTAGGCTTCATCTTATCGCGACAGTCGGAGTCTTTGGAAACGCCGTCCAACGACTCTAGGCATCCTCAGATGCTCCTATGCCGGGCTCAACATTTACTGCACCCCTGTATAACTTAGTCTGAACAGGAACTCAGCTCCAGAAATCCCAGAACAAAATTAATCAATTGCGCACTCTAACAAACGAAGCCTCTGTTATTGAGGCACCTAATACAAGCTCCTTGCCTATGACGCCCATAACAATACACCAATATGGTACATGCCGCCCTGAGGTTGTTATAATGCGGGATACCCTTCAGTCGACTTATACGCTTCCAACATTCTTGTCCTTCTCCTAAATATATCAATTCCCATTTGCTTGACAAATCCTTCTACTTGGACCGGGAGACTCCAGCACCGATGACACCAGGAAGCTTCTCCTCGCCAACGCTGAAAAGCATGCCGATTGCCAGCCACAGGATTCCCACCAGCGCAATAGTAAAGCCGGCGAAAAGCCAGAACTCAAAGCTGATGTCCTCCTTTGAGCATGCAGCGCCAGCCCAGCGAGTCACGCCTCCCAAAGCAGTACGGGTACCAAGGCAGTGGCAAGTATAACAGACCTCTTTGTCGCGCTTACCACCGTTCTGAGAGTACTTGTTCACACAGTAGCCACGGCCCGAGCAGTTTCCAGTACCCGTAACACAGCTATCTTCCGAGTTGAAGCATGAGGGGATGGTGCCAGTAGATGTGAAGAAAGCGGGCGAGCTAGAAACGGCCGAAGTTGGTGCGCTTTGTTCGGTACTGTCTTCGGCAGAGATGACGGCTTCGGCCTGTCGACGTCGGAGCTCTTGAGATTTGTCGGACCATTGTTCGGGGCTCGTCTTCTGGTCAGAGGGAAGAAGGACAAGGGTGGTCTCAATTTCACCAGACTTTGCAAACTTGTCAAGCCTGGAGACGCCATCGATAAGCGTCTTCAATGCTTCATGATCCTAAGTAGAATGTGAGCACAACATATCGCGACATTAAGGACTATGCCGCGAACCTTTGACACGTCGTATTTTGCGACAGTAGCGTCGCCGCTCCAGCAGCCTTTCTCCAGGCTGATCACTTGTTTAAGAGAACAGGTATGCTCATTTGTGATTCCAACATTATAAAAGTCATTTCGAACCAGCTTCTTGTGCGCAGCAGATGAAGGAGGGTTGGGGATGGTGAAAGCAGGCCGTCTCTCGAGCGCGGCACTCACTTCCTTGAACTGGAGCTCCGTCATCCCCTCCAACATGACGACAAGCTGGCCAGGGGGCGAAGGTGGCCTATCCGTAAACAACTGGATTGGCTCCTTGCCAAATTTGTTGATGACAGAAACGACATCCTCGGGATCAGTGTCGTCGGGGGCATCGTGGAAGGATGGACCCCTGCCTCGGGTATCGAGTCGCTGAAGGAGGATCAAGCGTGCGAGGCTAGGGGAGACGATCGATGAAGACGCGAATTCGTTCGAAGGCAAGATGTAAACCTGGGCTGCTTGCTGAGCTGCAGCAGCAAAGCTGGCAAGGGCCGCGCTGAGCCCAAAAGTAAGCTTCATTTTGGGCAATGAATGATGAAGCTTGAAGTGTTTGGAGAGGCCAGTGTAGGATAGGATACCTGTAGCTTGGACGTCGCAAGCTCCAAGTCCCTGCACGTGTCGGAGTCGCGGCTCCAGTTGTTCCGTCATCCTGCGCACGGTGTAACCTAATCCACACTTCGGTCGTCATCGCCTTACAGCTGCGACTCGACCATCACTCGCAATCCGGGTTGTCACAAGCATCATGCTTTTTTCTACGATATACTATATCCAGTAAAAGAGGCTCTCCTCATTGACATTCAGTTTTTTTCAAGTCCTTCCTTCGGGCCTCGTGGCCTCCTGCGAGAGGAATGTTGGCCCGACAAGTTGCTCGGCGGCAGGCGGCAACCTTCGCAACCCGTTCTCCGATTTCAACCCCGAGATTAATCAGTCGACAGCTTCGTCCATTTGCGAGACAAATTTCTTTTCTACCATGGCGTCGACGAAAACCCTCTGACCTTCCCGTATATTTTCCTCGGCCTGCTGGCCAACCCCGATGGACTGGCCAGAACTTTCGTCGACGATTAGGGTGAGCTGCGCATCCCATAATCGCTATACTAGGCCTAACCGATGTCGCCCAGGCGAGCTCTCTTCACGACTATCGTCCTCTATAGTTGTTGGCATATTTTCGTCGTCGTAGTTTTCGATCCTCTCTTCGACTGGGCAGACGAGGAATGGGAAGCCTTGACGGATAAAGAGAAGGAGGAGGTTCAGAATATGGCTGATGAAGATGAGCCCATCCTGTTCTTGCCGTTCCCATTCACCACTAAAGAGGTGAAGCAGCCTCCTTACCGAGGTTCTGATCCTGAGTGGGAAATGTTTGTCAAAGTGAACCAGGATGCAAAGCTCCAAAAAGAGATCAAATGTAAGTGGGATTGCCTGTCAGTGGTAAACTTTTCTGACTCGGAGCAGTCGGGCTAGCGGACGAAATCAAAAGAGGTGTCCAGAAGAACCCTGCTTTTGTGCGTCTTCTGGGCGGCGGACCTATATCTGTCAGGAAGATCTGGTTGGACATTCTGTATCCTCCCTCGCCTCCGCCAAAACACTATGTTTCTGGGTAAGAAATCTCGCTTGCTGGGATGGCTTCAGCTCACACTGTTCTTAGCTTCATTGTAGATGAAGAGGGTATCTTCTGGGGTGACCGCCCCATCGATTCCACAGCGGCAGGTCATTTGGACAAGGCCATCTATCCTAAGGCGGTGGCCTTGACGGCCTGGTCATTCGTCAGTTTCCTCTTCAAGCAAACCGTTCAGGACGTAGCCAAGGCTCTTGGATTCGGCGATTCATCTCCCCCGGAAGCGACATGGCAAAATGTGACCTTGGACCGGCTTAATCAGCCCGGAGGTGGACTGGGGACTTCTGGAAAGCAGACAGTACGGATTCTTGGTCAGTCGGAACGGCCAGCTCAGGGCCAGCTTCCCAAGGGCAGTGGCGATTTAATCGGTACGCTCTTCGGTGGTGAAACTCAACTTGATCCTCGTGTCTTGGCGGCAATCCAGGCCGCATCGCTCACCTTCGCCCGAAACTGGAAACCGACCAAAACACCCCCAAATCGTGGATGCATTAGGGTAGATGGCGTAGTAGAGCTTCGAGGCAAGTCGGCCTTCATGGCCGTCTACGTACTGGGATGGTACGATCCAAAGTTGAGGAAGTTTATGGGCATTCAAACGGGATTGAAACACTTGGTGCAAAACAAACAGCGACCAGCGCCTGGTTAATCTGATGGAAGCGAACAGGGAGGCACAGCGAGGTGGTATCGGAAAGGTTTTCGCATGGCTTGCATGGCGCTTGGAAATGGGACCTGATTTGTGATACCATAGAATTCAAATACATGTATCATTAACTACCTCTCTCTGTCGTAGCAGCTCCGGCCCTGCCTCTCCTGACACTCGCCCATGAACCGAGTAGTGCCCCAGTGGTTAGACACTGCCGGTGAAGTGATGCTCTCCTAATCATGAGCTGTGAAAATACTACTGTAATTGTACTCTGTAGACCTAATCCTGTCGATGAAGACGAAAAAGTCGACAAAGCCGACGTCTCGGATCGATAGATACTTCGGACTTTTAAAGTCCAAAACCATCGCTGAGAAAATAGACAACTCAAGACACAACTACCCAAAGTCGGAAGTGTCACTCCTAATCCCTACACCCGGAATAATACCTTTCCAGCCAACAACCTATGCGCGCCGAAAACAAGTTCTCGCCAAGGACATTCTTCCATACGTGTAATCATCGTAAGCATCCAGGCCGATGGTCGGCAGACCTAAGAAACGCCAAACACTCAGTTCGCTGTGTTCCCCCCCGCGTAGGTGACAACCAAAAACGAATACTCTAGCTCCTCAACAGGTTGATAAATATCGTAAACACTTCTAGTTCAACCTCGGAGCCTCCGGGAACCCGCTCGCTTCGAGGGATAGCAGCGATGAGGTGAGTCTCGATTACATTGACGCCCAGCTGCAGAGCAGCCTCGAATGCGCGCTCTTCGCCAGCCTGCCCTGGCACCTGCTGGTGCATCGGCTTGACGGGCTGCTTATTTACCACAGTCCACAAGCTGTATTGCCTTGAGCGCAGCAATTCTGGGAGCTGTGCGATAATGAAGACACGGCTTAGATGCGCAGGCAGATGGACCGTGGCGGACTGGTTCAGCTCAGTAGGATGAGGATAAACGGTCGCAACAACAGGGTTGGGGACTTGAAGACCAGGGTGTATATGCACCCTTACTTTGGATATGAGAGCATCGTCAATGGCTAACTTGGTCAGCGACTAATCAGAGTAAAATAGCGTTCGCGTTGACTCACTTTTCCCAGGACCACGGTACCTCTTGAGGTCCAACAGCCCGTTGGCCAGCGCATTCTGCTGAGCAATTTGATGGGGGGTTTGCTGCGGAGCGACAGGTACGGGTGCGGGCACAGGTGCTGCGGGCGTACCTTGCGCTGAAGCTGCACTATCAGGGCCGGAGGGGACTGTCGGAGATGCCATCGCAGTGTCCTCTGCCTTGAGATTAACAGCAGGACTTGGGGACGGGATGGACGAAATGCTACGGCTTTTATCCGACTCGTCCTGACCAGGCTGGACAGGCGTCGAGTTGTGAGTACCATTCACAGTCTGCCCATTTGCTGTTGCCTCCGTGGGCTGGCTTGGTTGAGGCGCGGGAGATTCTCCAGGGCCTCCTTTACCTCCCACATGAATTGTAATCTTTTTGGGTGTCGCATCCGTGCCTTGTCCAACCCTCAACTTGATCTTAGCCTGAGAAGGCTCCTGTACAGCGGCTTGCGCCTTTTTGAGTTCCTTGTAGAAGAAGGTCTATCGCGAATTAGCAGCAGAATCTCTTAGCCCATGAGGACTACAAACCTCGAGCTCTTGCGCGAGAGCGTATATATCGCTCCCCTCTTCATTGTATGTCCAAGCATTCGTCCAGAGAAGCTTCGCCTTCTCCTCGAAGGCACTCCATGTTTTAAACTCGCTAACACCAATAGTGTCGCCGCGTCTCTGAATCCCTTTTACCATCTTCTGCAGCTTCTTGATGGAGATTGGATCGCTGATAATCTTGAAGTAATCCTTCAAAGATCGGGGTGGGAGATTGATGAAGGCTTCAAAGTAGGAGTCTTCGTACCTAGGGCCATACCAATTAGTTTTAGAATGCCAACATAAGCCTCTTTACTCACTCTGGTTCCTGATGTCGTAGAAGCTCTTCAACAATCTTTTCTTGAGCTTGTTGAAAAGTCAAGCCCTTGTATGGTACATCCTCGTATTGGTGATCAGGCCGTGCTGCCGGTTTCGCGGTCTCTTGAACTTTAGCGGTTACCGCGCGAGTAGGACGACGACCACGTCGCTTGAGAATAATGGACCGCTTCTTCGGTTCTTCCTCTTCCTCCTCTTCCTCCTCCTCCTCCTCTTCTTCTTCCTCGTTTTCCTCTTCCTCATTATCATCCTCTACGCCTTCTTCGTTTTCTGAGGCGGCTTGCTCCTCAGCCTCCTCCTTCGCTTCCTCGGCTTCCTCGGCTTCCGCTTCCTCTTGTTCTTCATCCCCCTCGACGTCTTCTTCCTCGGCTTCGTCTTCCGATGGCGGAAGAGGAGTTGGCACAGACGAGTAGTTGCGAGATTGATAAGCAGGGTTGTTCTTGGTCATGTAGTTGCTCAGCGCTTTTCGAATTCTCTCCGCATCATCGTAGACTTGGGAATTCCGGGGATAGAAATCCTTGGCATTGACAATCATTCGTTTGATATAGCTTTCCAATTCTGCCAGATTTGCGAAATCGCCATTATCCAACTTCTTCGAGACAGTCTCCAAGGATATAGGCATGCGGGTTGTCTTGTAGTATTCCTCGTTCCCTCTGCGGGGAGGTAGATGCTCGAAGGTCTTTGCGACAAGACGACCACTAGGAGAAACAGAGTAAGTACAATACTTCAAACTCCAATCCCTCAGTATCTCACCTCTTGTCGGCTGTTCGCCTAATGTGCTCAAGAAACCCATGCCCGTACACCGTCGTAGACTCTACAGTTTCCCCTTTAGACAGGTCGAAATCTTGCTGTTGGGGTGTTAGTTTGCATGATTTCAAACAAGGCGTAGATTGTGCGGCAAGTAGCGCATCCGCCGTCACCGGTGGGAAGTGATGCGCCGAAGCATCATGGTGAGACCCGGTGAAACCACTCCAAGGGTAAACTTACAGTAGTCTTGCGACGTTTGCTCGCACGATCGCCGGACTCTGCTGAAGCAGCCCCGTTCGCCTTACGCTTAGAATCCATCTTTGTGTTGTCGCTAGGGTCGCGAAGGCGAGCGCATCACAAGGCCGTGCTGCGCAGGGTTGGGAGATCAATCGTTGCAGCTCAATGGCTTCGCGCAAACGGCGGCGTCAAGGCGGCTATGACGATGGAAAGGTGGATTGACGCGTGCCGGTCCAATCGTCGCGTCAAAAGCGCCCAGATGACTGTGGGTTTTAAGGTCGAGGCGAGCAATAACGGCTATTTCGGGGAATGCGGAAGCTTGGAATAAGTATTTTAGGTAGTTCAATATCGTAAGTACAGGTTTGTATCCGGATGCAACTGTTTTCCGACGTGTAAAAGGTGGTCTTGGGTCGGGTCAAGCCTGCGAGGTTCGGTTTTGGCGATTTTGCACTGGAGCGGGACGGGAGGTGAGGTGGTGGTACGGAGTACCGCTTTGGACCAGGTACCCGCAGGGAGTCGGAGTGGGAATGCCTGAAAACGGCGCTAAGGCATCAAGGCAAGCAAACAACCTCAACATGGCAGTCACGTTTATTCGGCACGACAATTTTTGACAAGATACACCAAGGTACTTGAGGTACCTATCCAAACAATTTTCAAAAATTATCTACTATTACTTTCTCTCACGAATCTCTTGTCATTCGTTTAATAAAGACCATTGTTGCACTTGAGAATTGAAGCCAAGTTCCATGCATCATGTAAGGTACTCCCGTACATACATCGTCAGTTGAAGAGCTCTAGTACCTCCTAGAAAGCATGGACCCCTCGATTTCTCCAATGCATCCTCCGGCGACCAAGCGCAGCGGGCGACATCCAGGCCAAGACTTGAGACAGCCATTTATCGGACACGCAATTCCTCTAGAAAGCAGGCAGGATGGCCATATCTTGTTTGGGTAGTCTTCAGATGAAGCTTTCTGCATTGGCTGCAATCCGTCTTCCCCCAGTTGCAGTAATTCCTTTGTCCATTCCGCGGGTACTAACAAGATCAATCAAAGCTCCATATGAACTCAATGTACCTGATCTCCCTACCCCCCTATCTCACTAATCCGTATGTATGTCAGCGGATGGCCCTGGAGCTTGACGGAGCTGGTCATCGTGGGGCTATTCCGTCGGCTGGCGCGTTTCGATGCGCACACCCCCCACATTGACCTCATTCTCAGACCGAGTTCTTTGGAATCTTGTGCGACGTCCCACTTCCTTCATCTCTTCTCTCATCTGGAGATTTGGATCCCATCGCTTCAACAATATGGCTGACTCCAAGTTTCCAAGCGATCCCCCTCCGGACTACTCCAAGACGGTGCAAAACCAGGGGGCATCTCCGCGCCAAAGCCTACCCATCCGCAAGATCCCTCTTCCCCTTGAGCTCCCCATCCTGAAGCATCTCAACACCAAGCGAGTGATTCTTGCCTCAGCTTCGCCCAGGAGGAAAGCGCTATTGCAGCAGGTTTGAGCATTCTTTAATGGCGCAAACTGTTCTCCATGCTCATATTTCCAGTTCGGTCTTCACAACCTCGAGATCACGCCTTCCACGAAACCTGAAGACCTCGACAAGACAATTCTTGGTCCCGAGGAATATGTTGCTGCCACCGCTCGCCAGAAGTGCATAGATGTCTACACATCGGCATTAGAAATCAGCCTCGCCTCCATTCCTGACCCGCAGCTTGTTATCGCCGCCGATACCGTCATTGTCACCCGCGATGGCCGCATTCTCGAGAAGCCTCGAAACGAAGCTGACCACATCCGAATGTTGAAGCACCTCCGAGATACAGTAATGCACCGAGTCTTGACGGCCATTACTGTTATGGCCCCCAGAGAGGATGCCAGACACCCAGGATACGAGATAGCGAGCCACGTCGAGGAAACCAAGGTCTATTTCCTGAGCGAGTCGGAAGGCCTTCCCGACGACGTGATTGAAGCCTATGTCAAGACCCGTGAGGGAGCAGACAAAGCAGGTGGATACGGTATTCAAGGAATTGGGGGTATGCTACTCGTTGAGAAGATCGTGGGAGGTTTCGACAATGTGGTAGGGCTGCCCGTCCGACAAACCATGTCATTGGCAGAAAAGGTCATATTCAAGCAGGAAGATGACGAGGATGAGGAAGAAGAAGTTTGATGCGTGCTACCAAGATCTCGGTTGCAATTTGAAATGAACATGTCGAAGGCCGAATTGGTGGCTTCTTTACGTATGATATACATAGAAGGGACATGGCGTTATAAAAGCCGATCCACTTGGATATTTTGAAAGCTACATGCACATCACAAAATCCAGATGATTTGCGAGCAACTCAGAAAATGTCTCCATTCTGGCATACATGCATGAAGCAAAGTCCACGGATGTTGCTGTTGGGAAGAGTTTCAGGCGCAACATGTTCCAATCCAGCTCGGAATATGCATTAGATTAACCCTCGGAGTTGTTCATTTTCATGCTCGAAATGCATAATGATATACTATTCCGAGGCATCTTCACAATTCACAAGAGATGGTAGGTACCTACCTGTAGTCTCAACACATCTAAGTGATCGCCCTTCTTAGACCGAGGACGTCACTGTCACATGTGTGGAAAGCAGCGGTGGATCACCTTTGAATTGGATGGAATTGACAGCTGGAGCTCTAGAACGACTTGGCAGGCGCTTGCACTTGCACCATGACATTCCAAGGTTTTGCAGTGGCACATGCAAGGACCAGGGGTTCTATTCACATGGAATCTGGGGGCGCATCTGCACCATCCGCAATCCTTGCACTCAGCTCACAAGCCCGTCGCCTTATTATTGCTCAGCGCATCATTTTCCTCCGCCTTGTTATAAACCACCACCCACCAACCGCTTGACTGCCAACCACGTACACAAAGTCTTTGCATTCTCTAAGCCAAACCCATTCACCCTCGTTTTAAAGCTCTGAAACCCAAGTTCTGGAAATGTCTGGTTCGCCAAAGAATAAATCTCCTGGGGCGGGCGAGGCTGGAGCCGCGCAAAACGCAGATGATAAACCGCGCCTGACGGAAGAGGAGAAGAAGCAAAATCACATCGCGTCTGGTATGCTGTTCCCGCTGTTCCTGCTACCTCAATCCCCATATTCCCGTCATCTGCCCTTAATCGTCCCTATTTGTAGATACGGCTATACCTACCCAGAAGCTAATGCGCTCCCAACAGAACAGAAGCGACGCCAGGCAATCCGTGAGGGCTTCGATCGCCTGACCGAGCTCGTGCCTGGCTTAGAGGGCCAGGGCCGCTCAGAGGGTCTCGTGCTCAAGCGCACAGTCGACTACATGCGCGAGAAGCTCGTCGAGCGGCAGGCCATGATTGAGCGCATCGAGCAGGCCGGTGGTGATGTTGATGACAAGCTGAAGAGGTGAGGAAGCAGCAGGCGAAGCCTCTTTGTCTGTTTGTCCCACATCGAATCGCTTCTCACCCCCACCAGCGGCGCTGACTTCGGATGTAGAAGTCTGTATCAATCGAATCAAAATCCACCTCGTGGTTGATTTAATGGTATTTACGACGGAAATGAGCCATTGCAAGGGATGAACCACATAGACACGGAGAACTCTTCTTTGACTACTTGCCTGGATAGTTAGGTAGGGCACGAGGCAGCCCCACGGCATGCCGCCCACGCCTCGAGATGATCCATAGACAGTACCAAGACTACAATGTACGCACGATGTAATGGGAAGATACAGATCTCATGCTTGTGGGGATGAATGAGAGATGAAGGCTGAGACGGGATCTGTGTCTATGGTTCTACGCAAAGTATGTATCGAGAGACGAGACGGGAGGATCACGGGGAGCTACCCAAACACATCTACCGTAGATTGGAAGCGATCACGCACCTCCTCGGGGCTAAGGCGCTCCTTATCTAATCCAACCTGCTTCGCCTGAACTTCCTTATCACCAATCACCAAGATTCGGCCATATCCGTCATTTCGTGCATCTCTAATTTTGGCGCCAATTGATCTTGCGGTGGTGTCCACGTCAACCGCTAGGCCGGTCGGTCGAACCACCTTGGCGTTTTCATGAAGCTTTCCAGCTTCAAGTTGCTCGTGAACCGTCCTGTCGTGGCCCACCAGCACATCACGCACATGCTCGGCCCAGTCCAGCACGGGCTTGGAGTCGTTGAGGGTGAGGATGATGGCCTGTCGTGGGTTCAGCCAAAAAGGCCACTTGCCGTCGTATTTCTCTATCAAGAGCGCCATGAGACGCTCAACGGAACCGAGGACGGCGCGATGGATCATGACCGGCCGTACAGGGCCATACTCTGCCAGCAACGCTGGATCATCTGTAGTCTCGCCGCGGATTTCATACTCGGGAGCTGGAGCTTGATATTCGAGGTCGAAGCGCTTGGGAAGCTGAAAATCGAGTTGAACTGTAGCCGTTTGATGTTCCTTCAAGTCAGAGTCTCTGAGGATAATGTCAATTTTGGGACCGTAGAAAGCACCATCACCCTCCTTGACGCCCCATTCCATACCAGAAGCATCAAGTGCCCGCTTCAAAGCGTTCTCTGCTCTGTCCCACTCGTCCTCAGTGCCAATATAGTGATCCTTTGGGCGAGTGGACAGGGCAAGCCGGAAATTCAAGCCAAATCGCAGAACCGTGTAAACGGCCTTGACAAAGTCCAGAGTCTTCTTGATTTCCTCCTCTACTTGGCTCGGCCGACAAAAGATGTGCCCATCGTCCTGGTGGAAGCGCCGCACTCGAGTCAGACCGCTTAATGATCCGGATGTCTCGTTTCTGTGAAGAGGGCTAAAGTCTGCGTAGCGAATAGGAAGGTCGCGGTAACTGCGTCGTTTCGATGCGAAGATGAGGCAATGCCCGGGACAGTTCATCGGTTTCAGACCGTATTCGCCCTCCTCCTCTTCCTCAACCGCCTTCGGAGCATGGTCTCCTCCGCAACAGCCTGAGTGATCTGCAGCTTTGTGAGGAACATTACCCGTCACCGAATACATGTCCTCGGCATAGTTCTGCAAGTGACCTGACTTGGCCCAAAGGGACTTTTTGTAGATGGTAGGTGTGATGACCTCCTCGAAGCCATAACGCACATATTGCGTCCGTAGGAAACTGACGAGTCTATTGAATATTCGAGCGCCATTCGGTAGAAATATGGGAGAGCCGGGGCTGTAGAGGGAGCTGATGAAGATTTCTTGCCGTAGACCAAGTTTGCGGTGGTCAGGTGGTTCGCGCTGTTCGGGTTTCTGAGAGTATAGGCGACGGCAGGCGAGACAGGGCGGACAATTCCATTGTCTCTTTGTCTTCGACAAGATCGAAAGTGCCGGTCTGACATTTCTAGAGCGTAACATGGTTAGTTTCCTGCGCAATGGCAGGATATGTAGTTTTGGGCGATGCGCCAGTGCGGATCTACACAAAACTGATGCATGATCAGAGTCGCCATAAGGCATAAGGCGCCCGGACTCTGGCCCCAAAGCTATTTCCCATTTAGGGACTAGCGTCTCGTCTGCCCTCCCTTCGAGTCCAAGGCCCTTGAACACTGAAAACAAGGGTCGCCTCCACTGTGTGACCTGTTTGGCGCTTGACCGCAGGAGGATTCATGGAAGAGAAGAAGAGACGCAAGAGATCAAGCAGCACGTATCGGAAAAGCCGTATATGTATGGGTCAGGGGCAAGAACATATACATGAAAGTTAGGTCTTTGAATCCTTGAGATGATGTCCGGCGGTAAGCTGCAGGATACTTCATGCTTTTACCATAATTCTCCGACTTACATATGCAAGTAGGTAGATACTATTTCGTTGCAACTCTCAGAGCCGGGGTTAATAGGGACAATTTCACATCTAGCTAGGCCAGTATCCAGAGGAAGGCAAGAGCTCTCTTCCAGTATTCTCAAACATACGTTTTAAGGCCCGAGAGGCCATTTACGAGGACCAGGCCCACGGGTTCTCCGTAACCTTGCAAGTACCGCTACGATGGAGATGCAGGACAAAGGTCCAATTGACTGGGCGGCACCCGCAGACGAGGTACCTCATTCATGCAGCAATGGATGCCTAAGGTACCCAAGTAGCACAAGTAAGCAAGAAAAGGAATATTCAACATGAGAGTGAATGAAGTGAGAAAGTCATAAACCGATACACTCCCGTGTCCTATTCTTTCACCTGCAAACCATTCAACTGAGCAGATACGGGCTCGCATCCGTAGGTACCTGTTTGACGGGAGACTGAGGCTCGTATTACCCCTCCATCTTACAAAAACCCCACCATAGCGATACCGAATTCACTGGGACGCCCGCCAAATACGTACCTCCATAGCACTTCCTTCAGGCTGGGGCTGCCCAGCCTATATTTACCATCCTCCCCACCTCTTTCTTTCTTACTACTCCCCAAGTTCAAATCTGTCACAACTTCACACCGCGAGTTCGTCGTCCACAGTTTAACCCTCGTATTACGTGGGTTCAAAGACGACTCTTGCCGCTCCTTTGGACGGCCCCGTCGCCGAACATGAGCAGCTTCGCCATCGAAGTGCCTGGCGAGGCGAGCCCGCTCACCATTCAGTCCCTCGCCCAGGCTCTCCAGTCCGCTACTTCGCCCGACTTTGCCCTGCGCCAGACTGCCGGTCAACAGCTCACCACCTGGGAACTTCATCCAGGCTACTACTCCTCATTGCAGGTTAGTTCGCACGCAACTCTCTGGCGAAATCTACAGCCTTCTACAAATACTGACGCCCTTCCAGAGCATCTACCTCGACAAGTCTATCCCGGTCGACGTTCGCTTTCTCGCTGTAATCCAACTTAAAAATGGCATCGATAGATATTGGCGTCTCTATGCATCTGTCAAGAATAGCATTAAACCGGACGAGAAAGATATTATCCGTCAACGACTCTTTCAAGGAACCATTGACGAGGAGGAGGCCAACCTAGGGTTACACAATGCTCTCGTCGTAGCTAAGATCATCAGGATCGACTACCCCAAGGACTGGCCCGATGCCATCGGAAGCCTGATCCAACTTCTTCGTACTTATCGGCATGGCAATCCTCGTCACCTTCAAGGCGTCTTACAAATTCTTCTGCGTGTGGTCAAAGAGCTGGGAACCGCCAGGCTGCGAAAGTCACAAACTGCTTTGCAATCTGTGACGCCAGAACTTGTCCACGTCTTGACCGAAATCTACACCGAAAAGTCCTCAACCTGGGTATCGTTCCTTAGTGGTGGTCAAGGAAACAATAACGAAGCCGACTCAGCTATGTTAAATAGCCTTCTCGCCCTCAAAATCCTCCGCCGCTTGATTGACATGGGCTACGAGAAGCCCCACGCAGACAAGACTGTGGAAGAGTTTTGGACCATATCGCAAAATCAGTTTGGGCAACTTCTAAACTTCGTCAGCAATGACGAGACGATACCAACCTCTTACCAAGACCTCGTCGGCAAGCATCTTTTGCAGTTCACCAAACTCCACAACGATATAGCAGACAACCATGCGGAGAGCTTCTCCGTCCTCCCCAACTCATTGGCTTTGGTCCATGCATATTGGGAGCTGGTCGCCAAATTTGCCGAGGTCTTTGACAAGTCTGGTGGCATTCGGCAAGGATCGGGCGAAGCCGGTTCTGCAAAATCAAAGGTTGAGGGCCCTCTATTGGAGAGGCTCGCCTTGAAAGGACTTTTGCTTCTAAGAGCATGTGTCAGGATTGCTTTCCAGCCTCTACAGACGTTCAAATACCGCACTCCAGAAACAAAGGCAGAGCAAGAGCAGGCCAAGGAACTCATCAAAACGGAACTATTCAAGCCTGATCTTGTCATTCAGATTGTCAACTCGATAATCACCCATCTATTCGTGTTCAGAAAGTCAGATCTTGAGGCCTGGGAGGAGGACCCAGAAGAGTGGGAGCAGCAGGAGCAGGGCGAAGGCAACGCCTATGAGTGGGAAGTGCGCCCATGTGCCGAGAAACTATTTCTCGACCTTCTCACAAACTTCAAAGATCTTTTGATCCCTCCTTTGCTGTCATACTTCGAGACAGCCCGATCCCCTCAGGCTGACATTGCCACAAAGGAAGCTGTATATACTGCTATGGGCCTTTCAGCTGCTCATGTGTCCAAGGTGTATGACTTTGACGCAGTCTTGTCTTCCACCATTGTTAATGATGCACAACAACAAGGAGGGCTCTATAAAGTCCTGAGGCGACGAATTGCTATTCTCGTCAGTGCATGGGCTCCAGTGAAGCTCACTGAAGTCAGCCGACCACTCGTTTACCAGATATTCCAACATTTTCTAAATCCGGACGATGAGACAAATGATGCTGTGGTCAGAATAACAGCGGCTCGACAGTTGCGTTGGATTGTTGATGAGATTGACTTTAGCGCTGAAGCCTTCCTGCCATATGCAGGCAACACCCTGACACAGCTCATCAACCTAATACAGCAGGTGGTTGTGGACGAGGCCAAGCTTGCTATCCTGGAATCGGTCAGGATTCTCGTGACCCGAATGGAAAAGGAGGTAGCTCAGTTTGGAGATCAGCTCATGTCAACTCTGCCCGGAATTTGGGAAAGTTCTGGCTCCGAAGAATACATGATCAAGCAGGCTGTCATTGCCATATTCTCTGCCCTCGTCATGAGCATGGAGAGTGGTACACGGCGATACCAGCATTTGATGGTGCCACTCTTGGCGGAAGCGGCGCGTCATGGCTCTGACCTGCATGTCCACCTCATTGACGAGTCCTTGGACTTGTGGAACGCAATTCTTATGCAAAGCCCTCCTCCTGTTTCTCCCGAACTCGTGAATCTTGTCGAACTGGCTTTACCCCTGCTGGAGTATCAAAGTGAGACGGCAGTACCAGCAGCCATGGTCTTGGAGTCTTACGTCCTTCTTGCTCCCAGTTCGATGTTGGAGGACAGGCTTAGACGACCAATTCTCACCGCTCTCTCGAATGCCTTCGAGTCAAAAAGTCGTGAGCTCGTCAGGCTGAGTACGAGTTGCATGGAATACCTCATTCGCTCGGCTGCAGAGTTGGGAGGATCAGCCGGTATATCCGTGGTCATCCGAGACATGGTCGAGTGTGGCTTTATGAACAAGATACTTGAGAATCTGCATGATGCTTGGGAAGCCCACCAGACTACTGGTCCCAATAGGAAAGTAAGCAAGCTCAATATTGTGACCGAAGGTGACTACCTTGCCTTGCTGGCACGTTTGGCCTTGGCAGAGCCAACTCAGTTTGTGCAAATGCTTGCGAACTTCGGTCCCCTGGAGCAAGTTTGGGACTGGCTCTCTGCCGAGTGGTTTTCGCAAGTCTCTGATATGGGTCACGTCGAGCAGCAGAAACTCTCCCTTCTCGCCCTTACCCGCTTGCTCGAGGTTCCCTCTCCCATGCATGAGCTCGTACTGAGAAAACTCCAAGAATACTTTGACATGTGGACGAATGTGATTTTAGAGCTGCAGGATGGTGTTTATGAGGGCGACGACACCCTGATCTGGGATGCCCAGGGAGCAGAAGCGACCGAATATGATACCCCAAAATTTGCTGCGGAGCGGGAAGAGATTGCAAAGGACCCTATTCACAGCGTTCGCGCCTTTGAGTTTGTGACGATGCACCTTCAGAACCTGATCGCAAGGTCCGGTGGCGAAGCCGCATTTCAGGAGCAGTGGGCTGTTAACGTGGACAAGGAGTTGCTTGCGACATTTCAGACCTTGGCGAATGGTGCTCAACGTCGGTTAGCCAGAGGGTATTAATTCACTGGCGGAAGGCCGGCAGGGCAAGGTAGGATACGGAAGATTGGAGGTCCAATGGAATGGTAAGACGACAGAATACCTAGATTATGACGGCATCACGAGAACATGTTTAGCTTATGTTGCTTCTTGAAAGAATGCACAATAACGAATCAAATACCACGCCAGGTTTGCTTATTATCAACCCGGAACCCAAGTGCCGTTTAGATAAGATGCCTGGCGTGTTAGAGCAAATCATCCCAGGAGGGTATCCAGAACATCAACATGCCCCTCTATGTCCAATCACAGCTTGCTCTCTCCCTCTTGAGGAATCTTGACGACGACCTTGCCCCAAGTTCCGCGACCTCCCAGCGCCGCCAAAGCCGGCCCGATCCTCTCCAAGCCGACGAATTCTTCATCCGTATACTCTGTACCGCGCAGCTTGCCCTCCTTAACCAGGTCCATGATGCCCTCCCACACCTTGGGGATGGTCTCGCGCTCGTTGATGGTGTAGGCCCCCCAGTGGATGCCCACCAGGGCAATGTTCTTGAGCAGGACCTTGTTCATGGCCACCTTTTCAATCTTGCCGGCGGCGAAGCCCACGATGAGGATGCGGCCGTTCCACGCGGTGCATTTTGTCGAGGCGTCGACGAGGCCGACGGGGTCGTAGACGATGTCGACGCCTCGCTTCGAGGGCGTCAGGGCCTTGACCTTTGCCGGCCAGTCGGCGTCGTTGTACGAGACGACGTGGTCTGCGCCAAAGGACCTGGCAATGTCCAGCTTACGCTGCGTAGAAGCTGTAGCGATGACGGTTGCGCCAAAGGCCTTGGCCACTGCAGCATTGTGTTCATGTCAGCCGATCGTCGACGACAGCTCCTCGGGCGGCGCGTTTTGCCGCATACGGACGAGGGGGAAAGGGCTTACCTTGCACGGCGGCCAGCCCAACACCTCCAGCTGCGGCGTGGACCAGGACGTGATCGCCCTCCTTGATGCCGGCCCTCACGACGAGGGCAGCGTAGCTAGTGGGCGCCGTGACGAACAGGCCCGCCGCTTCCTGGAAGCCCCATCCCTGGGGCACTGGAAGCAGAGACTCCTCTTTCGCGGTGAGCTTGGTGGCGAAGGCGCCCTGCTGCGCGCCGAAGACGCGGGATCCAGGAGGGAACTTGGGGTCCTTGGCAGATCGCGGGGCGGCGATGACGGTGCCTGCGAATTCGGCGCCTGCGACCCAGGGGAAGGCTGTGGGATTGATCAGTCTTTGATACTCAAGCCATGATTCGCAAAAAATTGACAAGGGTATCAGGGGTGAGGACAGAGGGGGGAATGAGATACGTGGTTGGTTTTGATATTTGCCCTGGACCTGGAGGATGTCGAAGAAGTTGGCCGCCGCGGCGTGGACTTGGATGAGGTACTCGTCGTCCTTGGGTTCAGGGTCGGGCAGGTCTGAGACCTTGAGGTCGTTCGGACCCTATTACAATACATCAGCATAAAAAGTCCAAGTCGAAAAACAGCTATCAAATAAGACGTAATGAGTATGGCAGTAAGATGGGAATTTGACTGACCTTGACGTATTGCTTCACTTGGATGCCGCGCATAGTACCGGATGAATAAGAGAATAGACGATGAGAAATCAAACAAAGGATGCGATATAGAGATGAATATATGTATCGTTCAGCACCGATATTATATCTCACACGTAACACAAGACCGAGGAGGGATGAAGGTGAAGATGCAAGCACGTATCCCCAGACTTCACGTCCAATTCTGGGGTTCGGTTCGGCCAATGGGTTATAATTAGAATTGCAATCGCGGGGCCCCGGGGCACATGCCTCGGCATCTCGCAGGGACAGCTCCGAAACGCCGCCACCTCACTTAATAAGCTCCGGACCGTATCAGTCAGTAAGGGACCCTGCCTCGTGCACCTATACTCTACTCTTCAATACAATAGTCCATTGGTAAGGTACCTAGTCTCTGCATTCTACATAATGGCTAACATATTATAATACACATACAGCTATGTCTTGACATTGTTACACTTGTCACCCGCATGCAAACTCATCCGTCGTTGGCTACAGCACAGGTCCAAGGAGTAGAAGAGACTTGTTGAATTTCCACGTCCAGGCTTTGATATCATAACAGCATCATACTAATACGGCGAGATATGCCCTGTTCCTGCCAATAAAGAAAAGAAACAAACCCCATCCTTTGCTGCGCTCGGCTCCAGACTGCTATTACTCAACCTGTCTGGACTCTGTCGCATGAGAAGCTACACTGCGTCGTCAACGGCACTTCGCCTTCACCGTCACCTCCAACTCCTCCCGAAAATTATCGTCGCTGTTAGTTACCGCCCAAGAGATGCTCAATGGCACCCTGGACGCTTCCACCACTTCGTCGCAGTGCCGCAACGTTCCTATCGAAGTCGAAAAATCCCATGTCGTTCAACTGACGCAGCTGCTGTTCGTACCGCTCCTCGGGGGGTCGGGTGTCTGCCGGCGCAGAGGCAGCTGCACCACCTCCAGGTCCGCCCATCATCTCCATCAGCTGTCGAAAAGCTTCAGGGTTGGCCATAGGTGGTGGGGTTGACAAGTTGCCGCCAAATAGAGCTCCAAAGGGGTTCGCGGTCGTGTTTGGCGTGCTCTGCTGGCCAGGTGTGCTTCCTGCCTCGGTGCCCGTTGATCCTGTCCCAGTCTGAGTAGAGTCTGTTTGTCCAGCAGTAGGAGGTGGTGCAAAGGGATTGCCGCCCATCTCCTGCAGTGCTCGCATCGCGGAGGCCATCCAGTTCGCCGAGCCAGCTTGGTCGCCAGAGGCATTTGGCATTGGGAATGGCATGAACAAGTTGTTGAGATCGGCCGAAGGGTCTCCAGTGGTGTTGTTATTGTTCCTAGTCTCGTTGTTGGCACCTGTCGTAGCTCCTTCGGAAGATGCATCATCAGTCGCACCTGGGGCAGGGAAACTGCTCCCGCGCTGCATAGTTCTTTGCATACGCATGGCCTGTGACATCATTGAAGGATTGCTCATCATCTGTCGCATGAAAGGGGAGGTGATGATCTCGCGAGCATTGGGCATATTTCGGAGCATGGGGTTCGTTTCGACGAGCATATTAACAAAGTCGGGATTGTTGAGAGCCTCTGTCATGGATTGTTGTACGTTGGGGTCCGACATCAAGCGCTGCATGCGTTCCTCATCCATAGGAGGGCCCATCTGGGAGGAAAACTGTTAGCAACATGGAGCAGGCTGGGGTTGCTGTGTGGCTTACTCCTCCGTCAGGTCCAAACATGTCGAGACCGGGAAGGTTGACTTGGTGGCCAGCATATCTTGCGCCTGTCAAGCCAGCCAAAGGGTTATTGGCGGTGCCCGAGGCCATGTTGGTGGGGACGGCTCGAGGAGTAGAACTGGTTGAGGCGGAGGTGGAAGGTTGGTTCTGGTTGCTGGCGGCACTTTTGACCATATGAATAGTATTGTTGTGCTTGATCTTGTAGGTGCTGAGCGAGTCGTCATTCTTCATAACGCGCCCAGAGTAGATGAGGCGTTGTCGCTCGACGGGAATGTTCTCAAAGTCGGATTCAGCGAGCTTGGTCTTCAGGTCGAGAACAGTGGCGGCCTCGGGCATGGTGATAACATGAGAGGTGTCAGAGCCCGACTTCACCTTGAAGGTGATTTGAGCGTCGCCGCTCGACTCGGAATTGTCGGTCATGACAGCAGCAGAGGTGTGGCAGCGGAGAAGATATGTCGAGGTAACGATGTGTTCTTAGGTGGAATGAGTTGGCAGCGCGAGAAACGGAGAGGGGAGGCAGCCGGCCGAGAGAGCGTCGTGGGGGTAAAAGATCAGGCGGGGGCGTCCACTGTAGAGGAGTACCTGTGCTGTAGTGCGTGGAAGAATAGGAATGATCTGAGTTGTGAGGCTGTGGGAAATGGAGGGCGGGAAGTAGAGGAGAGGTACGGATAGCTTAGATAGGTACGTAAGGTGAAAACAGGTGGTCTAAGGCAGGCAGGTCGTAGTTGAATGTGATGGAGATATGGATGCGGCGACTGCGGCGGTGGTCGGGCTTCTGGAGACTGAGACTGAGACTGGAGACTGGAGACCGGAGGCTGGAGACAGGCGTGGGGCAGTTGCAGCGCTCCAATGACGCCGTCCCAGTTTGAGGAAGGTGCTTGGAAAGCACTTTCTGTTTGACGCAAAGCCGGGATCGTGGAGATGAGGAAGGAGAATGCCCAGCTGTCTTAGGTGAGTTCGTGAGAATAAACAGGAGAGCACTAATGTAGGTACGAAGTAAATGTAGAGTTTTGGAAGAAATGGGAGAATAGACATGAATATGAATGCACTTTTCTGCAGTAAAAGGAATCTCTCCTCTGCACTTCCATCACCATCCACAAGCTTCTCTCGCCAGATTTTGCGACCAACAGCGAGGCTAATAACTGCCGCACACAGATTGGTCCAGCTAATTTCAAATGGGCCAATTGCTCTAGGCAGTCGCGACCCCAATAGCGGTACATGCTATGAATAGTCCAGAGGTGATTGAAAATGAGTTGCCTTGCTGCCTCTTCATGCCAGTTTTACTTCTTCATCGAATTTTTGCAAGTCCAAACATCTTTAGCAGACAAGCCTCATGCAGATAACTGTGCCATTAAACCCACAATGTTTCCGTCTTCACCGGGGCGATTGCAGCAATTAATCCTAAACTCGATTTCCCCAGGCGATTCTTCAGGGTAGCCGCAGCCGCAGCCGCCTGTAGGCAGGTAATAGTTAAAATAGGGCCGGGTGCCTGCCTGACTTGCATGTCTCCAGCGGCTGGCCACGTCCCTTCCTACCTAAGCTTTAGGTGCGTTAGAGGCAAGTGGGGCCCTTCGAATGCACCCAAGCACCTTCCGTCACCTTGTCATCCCCACCAACGAGACATCTCAGCTCACCATCCTCGAATCGCATCGCACTGCATCGCGATAGCTTCAATTTTGTCTCAAATATTGGCAGTAATGCGTTGAAGGAAGTGCAAGGCCTTGCCCCGAGCAATCTTGCGTGCTCGATTACATTACTCATGAGGAAACACAGGCCTGTTATGAAGCAACGGCAACCATGATACAAGGCATCTTTTACGCACGTTTCTTCCCCAAGGAGGGTGAGTACGTTCGATTGTCACGTCCACAGGCAGACATCATTTCGCAACTATATGTCTTTAGGAGTGACTACTCACATGAGATCTAGGTCCTCAGATTGTCGCCCAGTCTCCTGCAGGATGCATCACGCCAGTTGAAAACTCAACCAAAGCTCCCCTCATCGATTTTGATGTCCTTCAAGAGTACATCATCCCACGACAAGCCTTTTGCAATCGATATCTTACTATGAACACACCAGATGGAAAGTACACTGTTCTAGGCTATCCCGTCGTGATTCCTCACACCAAATATCTGCGCAATGAGTTCATCTTCAACTTTGGCCTCATCCTCGATGCCGATGAGGACCAAATACCCTATGAACGGGTGGTACGCCGTCTTGCCTCCACTTTCTCCGAGATGGAGAAGCAGAATGAGTACCTGAGTCAAAATGAAGGCCGACCCGATGGAGGTGGCGGCAGAAGGCCTATTCATAGTTTGTTGCAGATTGTCAAGGAAGACTTGGACAACTATGGTGAATGCATGATTCCAGTTGGTAAGCTAGATATCAACCAGAAACGACCAATGCCGTCATTAACCACCTCTCCAGACGAAGCCAATACCATCAACATGAAACTTTTCCCTCACCACCCTCAGCCCCCAGTCGTCAAAGGTTGGCATGTGCCGGTCGCCAAAACAAAGCTGACCGAGATTGTTGACCCTACCTGGGATCTCACATTGCAAAAGGTCACTGCCCATATCGACGGCGTTTCAGACGTTCGTCGAATCGCCCACGCCGCCAATGTTTCCCTCGACCTCGCCAAAACAGCTCTGCGCCACCTTCTCTACTACGACACCATTCTCCTCCTCGACATCTTCTTCTTTGGGGCTTGCTATGCACTGCGGCCAGGCATCCATGACTTTATCCACAACCTGGATGACATGGTTGATGAATGCGCCGCCTACGTTTCCCATGGTCGGGGGCGAGTGAGCAACTACCACCTTATCAAGCTCATGTCCACGTTCGTCCAAGGGCGCACCGTCATGGAGTGGCTCAAGGGGCATCAGGACAATGGCTTCGAAGTTCTCAAATACGTGGATGTCCGTAGGTTTGTCCAATTTGGCCTCATCAAGGGCTGCCTCTACCGGGTGCACAAGTATGTGGTCTCGAAACAATATCTGGCCTCGCTGGCATCCGGGCAGAGCCGTCCTATACCGGGAGGTGACCCGCTGCAACAGTACACCGACGGCTGTCACCATTTTGAACAAATCATCACCGAACAAAATCTCACGGAGAGTGAAATCATGGAGAAACTCAAAACACTGCCAGTGCCCAAGGGAGACTTGACGGTGCTCTACCAGTAATGGCGGAATCGGCGACGGTGCCAAGGAGCGGATTTTTGAATATAGTCTTCTAATCTAAGCCAGGTCTATGGTATCATCCAGAATACAGTAATGTACATTGTAATCTTACAAGGGTACCTATGTTGAGCACAAGACTCGCAACTTGAGCCCGTTATTGATCGGGGCTATGGCCCTTTCCCTTCTTTCGTTCACGAATATCCTGTTTGCTTGGCAGCACAATGTCCGGGTTGTTGGCCACCTTGGGATTGTCTCTGGTCATCTCGTTTACTCTCTGTATGAGTTGACCGTCAGATAACTTCTCTCCGTGTTCTGCCGCCTCCTGCTTGAGCTGCTCCTTCAACCGTCGGATGTAACCGGTGAAGGGCTGACCGGGGTAGATCTTGCCGCTGGCCTCCCACTCGGCGTCATCGACGAGCTCTATGATGCGGATGTTGTGCTTGCCCTTTCGGAGGATGAGGAGTTTGTCGTCGATGAGGTACTTGGACGTCTCCTCGGGGAACCACACCTTCATGGGTGTCCAGTTGAGGTTGCCGGGTACCAAGCCGCGGGCCTGGCCGGGCTGCGCGGCAATGTAGGCGCCCTGCTGGACGAGGAGGCGTTGGCCTTCGCTGCTGCTGGCCGCGAGACCGGCAGCGTGGAGGATCTTGGCGGGGGACTTTTCTATGATGGAGCGGGGGAGCATGATGTCGCTTCGGGGGGCGTTGTTGGCGGTAATGATGCCCGACTCGGGACTGGGTTCCTTGATGATGCTGGGGAGCTTACCGCCGAACCGGAACTCGTGCTGCTTGGCCTCCTCGAGCGCTTTCTGCGAACCGTGGACGAGCGACACGACCTCAAAGGCGAGAGTGTGCTGAGCGACTCGCTTGGTGGTGTCCTCTTGATGCGTCTGCATCAGCTTTTGGATGCTCTCCAAAGACATGAAAGTGAACAGCTTCAGCATCTGCTCCACCTCGTCGTCCGTCCGTCGCATAAAGTAGCCGTAAAGCTCAAATGCCGACGTCTTGAATTCGTCCAGCCAGACAGCATTGCCAGCGCTCTTGCCAAACTTGGCACCCGAGCTGTCGGTCAGGAGGGGGACGGTGAAGCCGATGGGGTCGTGCTCCCAGCCCCCGGGCATCTGAAAATGGGGGGCTTCCTCGGTGTCGCGGATGATCTTGAGAGCCTCGCAACCAGCGACAATGTTGCCGTACTGGTCAGAACCGCCAATCTGCATCTGTATTCCCAGCTTGTTGTACATGTGCCAAAAGTCCCAGCCCTGGATAAGGGGGTACATGAACTCTCCGAATGACATGCCGTCTCCCTCCGTCATCTTGCGCTTGACGCTGTTTCACACGGGTTAGTTGTGTAGGTGGACGGGCAGAGACAGATACTCACGTCTCGCGGCTCAACATGGGACCAATTCGAATGTGTCGGCCTATCCTCTTGGCAAAATCGTACATGGTCAGTTTCCCGAGCCACATGTTGTTGTTGAGCAGGTGCTGCTTGGCGGCCCAGTCATCCTCATATCCGTGCTTTCGTTTTAGCTGGTCGACGTTGGCCCAGAGCTTTTTCAACTGGTAGTGAATTTTCGTAATGTTCTTGGAGATTTCCGAGTTGGACATGATGTCTCGACTCTCGAGTCTGCCAGTTGGGTCGCCGATCCGGGCGGTCGAGCCGCCAATCAAGGTGACGGCGGGATGGCCATGGAACCACATGAGGAACATGGGCATGAGGGGGAGGAGGTGTCCGACGTGCAATGAGTCGGCAGTGGGGTCGATTCCGACATAGGCACCTATTCTCTTTTTTCGCATAACCTCCTTGATCGTCTCGGGGTTGCTGGCTATCGGTCAGATCCTGCTGGACGGCTGGAGTTGCGCAGTGCGACGTACCCTGCCACATCTTTGATATAGCCACGGTCCTGGAGAATATCAAAGACATGAGGGAGTTCTCCGTTCTTGATCTTCTCGGCTCTCTGACTCCATCTGATCTCGCCTGCGCGCTTCTTTTCAATGTGCGTGGTGGATATGGTTCGTGTTCGTTGGGAATCGATGAGGGGTCGTAACAGGTTCATGCATCGTGGGCGGATAACTGTCGAACTCGATAGTCTCGAAATTGCTGTGAGAGAAGCCATGGCGATGGAGGCCCGACTGAGTCGTGGAAAAGAACAAGTATATAATCGAACCCTCACATTAGTTTTCAAGAGAAAAGAAAGAAATGCATCAATTATAAGACAATCATGAGTAATGGCACCTTCAATCCAACACACATTGCTAAATCGGCTTCCATCTCAGAGTCCATCTAAAAAAAATCCAGAAAATCCCACCCTCCATAGGAGCCATCATGAAACCGACTAGCCAATCACATGTGCCTACGATCAATTAGTCGGCGCAACATTATTGCGCTCCGCCCTATCCGAACTCACGGCCATGATCGGAACACGCTCAGCCAATCAGAATTGATGGAATTCAAGATCCTCGGCAATATCACCGAACCCGAAAGGCATTTGAGAATCTCATACATCATCAGCCACACTCGGTCCTCCTTCCAACGCCCTCAAAATAGCCAACCCAATTGAGCGCCGCGACTCGCATCTTCAAAATGGCCTCAATTGTGCGTCCTACCCTGCTCAGGCAGACCGCTCTGGCTTCTCGATGGGCCGCTGCCCCCGCGGCTTTCGCCAAGCCCAGCTTCCAGACGAAGCTCATGGGCGTGGCTGGTTTTCATAACACTGCTCGACGAACTGCCCTGATTCCTCCTGGTCCTCGTACGTCCTAGTCTCCCAGAGCTGCTGAGAAAATCTTGTTTTAAGCTGACCATTTGACTACAGAGCGCATTGTCGGCACCGGTACGATGCAACCCGCGTCGCAAACCATCTTCACATGAAAATACCTAACATCTTCACAGTCAACGACCCTGCCCCCATCCCCGAGCCCAGTGCCTCCCACGGCTCGTATCACTGGTCTTTCGAGCGCCTCCTCGCCGTCGGTCTCGTCCCCTTGACGGTCGCTCCCTTCGCCTCTGGCTCTCTCAACCCCACCACCGACGCCATCCTCTGCGCCGTCCTCCTCCTCCACTCCCACCTGGGCTTCCAGCAGTCCATTACCGATTACTTCCCCAAGTACAAGGTCCCGAATCTGCGAAGGCTGATGGATTGGATTCTGAACCTGGCGACCGTCCTGGTTGGTGTGGGCTTGTACGAGTTTGAGACCAACGACGTTGGCATCACGGAGGCTGTGAAGCGAGTATGGAGGGCAGCGTAAGGGCGGATGATGAGGATGATCTGTGTCGGGAGATGAATTGTCTAGCAGAAGAATAGCTGCAGACTACTGTATAGAATTTTCTTGTTCCTGTTCACGCACGGATGGCAAGTTGTTTGAGAGTTTCTCGAGAATGTAACATGTTCCATGTCATTAATGGCAATAGGAAGCATTATGGCAGCGGATTCGAGGGTCCGATTGCAAATAATATCAACATAAGAGGCTGGTATCAGTTGTTCAACTCCAACTTTGCCAATACAAGTCTTCCGTCAAAGACAGTCTACAACTCGAATTGAAACGATACGTCATATCCCTAGATGGTTCGATATATGGCTACTCGTGCCTCAGAATGATCAAGCAATAACTGCCGTCTTACAAGAATCAATTTACATTCTTGTGTATCTACTTGGTCTCTGTCAACCCTCCTGTCTCCCCCGAGAAGACTCTTTCTTTACCTAGCACATGCGATGCCGAAAAGCGGGTAAGCGATTTTCCAATTCGCGTTTGCGGGGGCGATTCGCGCACATTGAAATCCGGGGTTGCGAAGGAGAGATAGCATGGAAGAGGCAGGCCTCAATTCTGTAAGAATCATAACTCATATCTGATTATATGAATGCTACATAATTATTAGAGCGTTGCGGATTGAGAGAATGATTAGGTACATTCTTCTGTCTCAATCGTTCAAGCGGCATCTCAACAACCCATAGCCCATGTCGTGTGTGGTCAAGTAGTTGTAAGTGAGCCCATCTTTGGCCGGCAACCATTCCACACTCTGCTCACGACGCGAAAGGCCTCACCTATTCCTCACAGCATTTAGCTTCCGTCCTTCCGCTACTACTTCATCCCTTGACGATTAAATCGATACCATTAGTACAATCTTGGCAACAGGCCATTTAATCACAGGTAGATAGAGCCATGGACTCGATGGGACTAATAGGTAGTGGGGAAGTACGGAGCACAGCGCCCTTTTGTTGACTTGACATGTTTCTGGGCGTCGAGTGGAATATCTAACTTGATCGAGGTGGCTCCATGGCCTAAAAGCATATATTCGTAGATACCTTACTTATAAGTGCGGATACAGAGAGGCAAACGAAGAAGTGTATAAGAGATTCAATCCCTCTACCGTCTATCCAACATGCCCAGTACAACACTCACAGCTCATCTTACCAACCCTTCACCCCCTTCAACTCCTCAATCAACACCCTAAATCATGTCGCCCCCCTCAGAATCCGTCCTCATCGTCGGCGCTGGCATCGTCGGCTCAGCACTCGCCCACTTCCTCTCCAAATCACCCACCAAACGAACCATCACCGTCGTGGACAAGTCCCTGAGTCCGCTGGTCGGCTCAACAGGCCATGCCCCAGGCTTCGTCGGCCAGTTCAACGAGTCCGAGGTGCTCACCCGCCTGGCCATGGACACCGTTCATGAGTACTCCAAGATCCCAGGTGGTTTCGAGGCCGTCGGCGGGCTGGAGGTTGCGTTTGGTGCTGCTGGTAGGGAGAGGCTCGAAGCCAGACGCAAAAAGGCTGTTGGCTTGGGACTTCCTGCTGAGGTTGTGTCTCTACAGCGAGCTGCGGAGCTGGCGCCAAATCTCGTCGAAGCGTCAAGGTCTGGCGAGGCTCTTCACTTTTCCACGGATGGGACAGCCAACGCCGGCAGAATCACTTCGTATTTCCAAGAGAGTGCCAAGGAAGCTGGCGTGCAGCTCCTGGAGAGAGAAGTCAAGAGTCTCACCCTGTCAGACGGGCGCATCACCGGAGTCCAAGTCCAGGAGGGAGACTCCCTCACCCATCTCCGCGCCGACAAGGTAATTCTCGCAACCGGCATCTGGGCTCAAGACCTCTGTCGAAACCTCGACTTCCCCAACCCCGTCGTCCCCGTCGGTCACCCTTACACGCACGGCGAATCAAGAAGATCTCTTGCTCAGAAATCGCCCTTTGTCAGGTGGCCAGAGACCCATGTGTACGCAAGAGACCACGGCGATCGCTACGGCCTCGGCACGTACAACCACGAACCCGTCCACAACAAACCTACCAACGGCACAGCAATCGGCGACTGGCTATCCGCCTTTGAAGACCCCCTGAAGCACGGAGTAGCCCTACTGCCGGAAGCTACCCAGCAGGAGTTCACGTCCGGCAAGAGCTTCAACGGCATCTTCTCCATGACCCCGGACAACATGCCCCTCGCCGGAGCCGCAAAGTCTGTCCATGGCTTATACTTGGCCGTTGCCGTCTGGGTGACCCATGCTGCCGGGACGGCCAAGTTCATCGCCAGCCTCGTCGACGACGGGGTCGTGGACCAAAAGACCAAGGAAGCACTCGAGCCTGAGCGCTTCAGGGGGGAGGAGTACTCGGTGTTGGAGGCCAAGTCCTTGAGCGGCTATAATGAGATTTACAAAACTGAGGAGAGTGCAGGGTCTGGCGCTTAAACGGATTTTTTAATGGCGAGGGAATGTCATATTAATACATGTGCATATTTATTATCGACGAGGATGAGATGATGGGTTGAGTTGGGTTATTACTTATGACAAAATCACACGGAATAGATTCAAGTCACAAATCATGAGGAAATCGCATGTGGTATAAGCTTGTTCAATTTAGTCACTTTTTCAATTCCAGATTGTATTCTTCACTTCCCATCTTTCACAGCGTTACTCGTGTCAAACCAGCATGTATGAAAACCGACTTCCTATCCCATGTCACCCTCGGAACCCCGTAATCTCGATTCGACTTCACTCCTAGATAGTCAAGCTACTAATCTCAGCACCACCAGCCCGGTCCATCTCAGGAGTCGGAGGAGGCAGATTCTCCGTCTTGGTGCAGATCCAGCACGAAGCGTACATGTTCACACGATCAATGCAGGCGCCGTCGATACGGGCACCATGGCGCTTGGGAGTGAAGCCGTGCGCCTCAAACTCCTTGATGTACCATGGCGCCAGAGCCGACGAACGAAGAAGCACACGACCACCCATTTGAAGAGCCCGGTTGAGCTTGGTGATCTGCTGAGCAGCCGCACGAGCGCCAGGGTCAAACCAATCCATGCTGTCCATGACGACAGCGACTGTCAGAGTTCCAGGGGTAATGCGGGCAATGACCTCCTCAAGCTCGTCAGTGTGGATGCGCAGACCGTCGAGGGCGTGAGGGCGAGACAACTTGGCATGGGCCTTGGGGTTGAGGTAGTCTGGGTGACACTTGCGAGAGAACTTTCCGGCGAGAGTGACGTAGTAGTAAGGGTTATCCTCAGCAATGTGCGTCTCCTCTGCCACAGGGTCGAGGGTATTGACCATGTAGTGCCAGATGGCGTGGGATCGAGTGTTTTTGGCGACAGGTTTAGGACCCTTAACCAAGTCAGATTCAGCGTGATCACCCTCAATCATAGCCAGCTGGTTCTTTGGAACACCAAGAGCCGCCCAGAGAAAGCTTTCTTGAGCGACTACAAAGTTGCACACAAGCTTGGACAAGAGAGCGGGACGAATCTTCTTGCGCCAGATCTCACGCTGTTCGTTGAGTGTCTTGGCCTCGAGAAGCTGCTTGACAGCCTTCTGAAGACCAAAGATACGGGCGATCCAACGGAAGACACGAATAGCGTGGCGGGAACCACCGGTATCGTACAGACCGTATCCGTTGCTGTTTTGAAATACATGAACATTCTTCAGCCAGTACTGAAAGGCACGGCCAGAAAGGTGAGGAGAAAGCTTGGTGATGAGCACATCACGGAAATGAGGATGCTTCCCGTCGCCAAAGATCATCCAAAAGTCCTCATAGGGCAGACCAGCAGTGTAAGCGGCGGCCTTGAGCTCAAGCAAGTGGTTTTGGGTGGGGTTCAAATCAACGGCATGGACTCGGGCAGGACTCTGGGTAAGGTAAGAGAGAATGTTGTCACCAGCTGAAGTGATGGCAAGGACCTTGTCTTCAGCACCGAGCTTCAGGAGACGCTCATCGACTCGGGTGTCCTCCCAGGTGAAGGCGTAAATGTACTCGTCTTTGAACTGAGTATGCTTCTTCAACTGGTCATCGTAGTAAATGCGCCAGTGGTGATTCTGGTAGAAGAACGAGGGAAGGGGCAGATTAGAAGAGAGATTCTGGACGGCGGTAAGGAACGCTTTGGAGCGAATCTCGGGTGCAGACCGTTCGATAGCCCGGGTGAGGGCATCGCCTTGATTAGCAGGATGCAGGTAAGGCGACTCCGTGGCAAGAGCATCAATGCGCTCAACAATCTCATGAGGAAGACTAGACGAAGAAAAGGGCTTCTTGTGGCATCCGAGCCAGATGTAGTAGGGAATGGCACCGAGACTCTGGTTGCGGGTGTTCACGTTGAGAACAGTGCCAAACTTGTACTCTAGATAGTCGCGGCGGCTCGGCTCAAGACCAACTCGGTCTAGATCAAACCAAGAGCGCCAAAAGGCCCTGGAGAGGAAGTTGACATGACGATCAACGAGGCCGCCAGTGTAGTTACGGAAAGCAAAGTCGACCTTGTTCTGGACGTAAAAGTCCACCACCCCGAGAATACCTTGGGGAGACAAGAGTGAAATCACTGAATCAATCACTGAGTAGTAGTCAGGCTAAGGGCGAAGAGACGGTCAGCGCTGTCCGAGGTCAAGACAAAGAAGTATTCCTCCTCATCCTAGAGATGATGCTGGCACCCACAATCATAGACAAGCTGTAAGACATGGTGATGAGGTCGGCGCCACCGTAGTCCGGACGCGGCTTGGAGAAGTAGCTCAGAGCCGGTGACCGAGGAGGAGCCATGCCGGACTCGTAGTCCTCGAGACGGAACTTGCGGGCATCCTCGCAAACGACTCTGACATTATTCCAGCCAAGTCGTTGGAATCGCTTCCTGGCCACCTCGCAGAGAGACGGAGAGAAGTCGACAAGATAGACGCTCTTGAAGTAGTTGGGGACGTCGACGAACTCGGCCATGGCCTCGATATTGAAGCCCGTACCACCGCCAATCTATACACAGAATGCACGAGTAAGCAACCGAAGTTTGCCAGCCATGGGGTCAATCAGTCTCACATCAACCCAGATCGGCTTGTTCTTGTTGGTCTCGGAACTCTGTGTCTTGGACTGGAGCTGAGCAGCAACCAGTGCCAGCATGTCCTCGCGACCGCGGAGGAGGACCTTCCGCGTGGCATCATAAGCCCCGGCCTGCTTCTTATAGAAGCTCTCGAGAGCATCCTGTTGGTTGCCCTTGGAGTCGCCCTGGTGAGGCTTGATGAAACAAGAGTAAAAGAAGATGAAGAAGGACTTGATCAGGCCGGGGCTCTCATTCGACTTGCCACCGAATACGGAGGAAAGGCACAGGGTGCTGAAGGCAGCCGCTGTGATTCCGGCGACAAGGGTCTGGATAGAGCCCAGAGATAGAATGTTACCACCCTAGAAAAGCAATTGGTTAGGTAGGAAGGCTCAACATTGGAATTGGGGATGAGGAAATTTACATGAGAAGCCATGGTACTCTCTCATTGTTCAAGGAGAGTGATAGAGTTGTTGAAGAAGCTTGAGCTGGAAGAAGTAGTGTTGAATACCGTTCACAGAAGGTTGAGAAAAAAAGAAACGAGCCAGAGGGACAAGACAGGCGAGCCAAAGGTATATATGTTGAGGGTCGAGACAGGCACGAGGACAAACGTCAATGCCGGCACCTCAACCACGAGACTGGTAGGCACGGCGTGTGTCCGAACCTTTCAACCGACCATACGCCACTCTTACTATTGCAACAATAGCCTTTCCTGCAGGGCAGAGAGACAATCGTCGCTTGGGGATCTCTCATCCAAACCCCACCAGATGTCGATACCCCGCCACCAGGGTCCAAGGTAGAGCTGTAGGCACGAGTCGAGCGATGGAGGCGTCAGCCAATAGCTGGAGCACATGTTCGAGAAGCGTGTAGTTTCAGGGGTCTGGGAAGGCTACGCTGGCGGCGCACATGTGGCATGCTTGGCTGTGAGCGGCTGCTTCTGTCGCGGTAGCGTGGGCGGGGGAGTTGACGGGGCTCCCATTGTTATCGTTGGAGACTTGGACATGGTCTCGAAGTATGGGAGAAGCCGGGAGTACACGGCGATCTGAGACAGATTAAGAGTCCAAGTTGGAGTAGTATGAATGCCGAGATGTACGTAAAGTTGGACGACGATATCGCGAGCCATTGAGCACGCAGGTCGTTGTTTTGACCGCCAATTGCATCTCTCAACATCAATATGGCTCCTGACATTGATTTGAAAGCTTGTCTTTCTGCGACAAACTACAGCCCCTCAACCGTTTCCCAGACATGTTAAATTGTTGCTGTTGAGCTGGGAGACTGCGGCGGCTGGTGTATTAGCGGCATGTTGATGAACTTGCCTAAATAGGCAACCCACCCGACCAATCATCGATGGATGGGCCAGCACATGTAGCAATTCTCTGTCGTGTAAGGAGATGAACAACAAACACATTGCAACGGGAATGAACACGGATGGCTCTCGAGTGCGAAGCAGGTACAAATGTGTCGCATCTTGTACTCCCAGGCAGATGATCTTGTGCGGCATTTATTCTCAATTGCCTTCTCCATGACCTCTTCGAAGATTCAGACGAAGCCATCGCTACTTGCCTATCCATCCGATAATTGTGGATTATCGTATTTGCAGAATCCCGTGCATAAAGCCTGGATTGTATTGGCTTCCAATGGGCTCGCAGGTATATCGAATAGACCCTTGAAACAAGTGCCGTGGCAACTCCGGGGTCGCATCGTAGTCGTCATGACTCCCATATTGGGGGCCGAGGGGCCATGCCACTAACAGCTCAGAAATAGGCGCTCACTGTAAATCCGCGCCGGAGTATCGAAACGTTAGGCCGTAAACCAACTCTCCATTGCTAGGGAATCGAATACCACATCGCACCACCTCAAACTTGTCGGTAACCGAGAATCGGAGCGCCTCTTCTTCTTTCTTGCTCTTTACAAGATAAGCTTTACCCTGTATCTCTGGGGGCGTCCGGCTACCGTCTGTGTACGCGTCGACGAGAGCGTTCCAAGAGAGCAGACGACCTCCCGCAACGACAGCGGGTAGATACTCTGGGGGCTCTGACAAACGCAACACAAAGCCAAGTTCTTTTACGTCGGCTAGAGGCCCGTACATAAAATACCACACCGGATACTCGTCTTGCAAAGGATGAAAGACTGTCGTCATTGAGTGAGCCCGATGCTGGGGTAAGGTGGTATCGAGACCAAGCGTAGGCGCTGCAGAAACGTGACTTAGAGACTTGTCAGCCTGGGTCAGTTGAAGAAAGACTGGACTGGGCCTCAAGTTCTTCTCGCAAAAATACGCCGCAATCTTGGACCGGGCTTCATGGTCCACCCGGCAGAAATGGGCCTCCCGGCCGGAGTCGTCGGTGCCCGTCATGACCTCCGGAGTCTCGGTGAGCCCAGCCATGAACTTGACTGCATGGGCGTCGCAAAGTGGCCCTTGAATTTGAACAAGGTAAGCTGCTGCGCGCGTCTTTGTTGTCGCTGGCTTCTTTTGAGGAACAAGGCTTTGCAAGTCATGGATCTTCTGGATAGCGTCTCCCTCACTGAGATCAAACAAGTCCATGTATTGGCGGATGGTTTCGGCCTCCAACAAGGCTCCAGGGGGTTCATTCGAGAGAGAGGATTGAGCCAGAGACTCGAGCTCGTCCAACGTATCCATCATCCGGATGTTTGTGGAGGTCCTTTGGGTCTATCCGCATCGATACACGAGGCGAGACCGGTAGCTTTTGTATGAGATGGTCTCGGGCCATCATTAGGGGCTTATGAGATTGGGTTGAGTCATTCGGGGAGAGGATCACAAAGCATACTCTCTAAGGCACTGTAGGTACCTAGATGCCTCTGTGATTATCTGCTGTTTGCCCTCTGATTGGAAATTTGAGAAATGAGGATAAAAGATTATCGTAACCTGAAACATGTAAATTTCGTGGTCTTAGTTGTCTGTTCCTTCCCCGATGAACGATCAAGGCGACAAAAGTGGTTGAGTGCAAGCGCGACCTTGATATGGTGCATCTCAGGTACCTACCTGGGGCAGTTGGGCAGGTAGGTAGGTACTTTACTCAACAGCCAATCTCACTCACTTTTCAGGTACAAGAAATAAATGCCGTGACGCCTCAAAAATGATTGGAAACAACCACGTGACTGTGTGTTTCTTTTGGAATATACACTTTTTTTTATCTCGTCATCTTTGTACCGCCTCACATTCAACATCATCCCATGTGTTGTACATGCTTCGGATAGACGGTTTTACATTCTTCCATTATCCGACAGGGAATATTGCACGGTACGTACTCTTAACCCCGCGAACCTGGCACAGAAGCGCCAAGCTGCACCTCGCGCACCTCGCCAGGCATCACTCCACACTCATTGGCTGCTTCAATGCGCAACTGTTCCTGGAACGGTACGTACCTGGACCTGAATGCGCACGTTCAGGCAATCAATCGTCATCTTGCGCGCGCCAACCACACAGAAGCATCCATCAGCCTTTGTTGTTGCATGTCCAACTTCATCAGTTCCATCGCGTAAACACTAAAGACCACCTTGTCGTCTTTCCTCCGCCAAGGTTGTTTGCTTTATTACAGTGGCCACCATGCCTCCAGGATCCAGTCAGAAGGGAACTAGCAAAAAGAACTCGGCCGCGATGCAAAAACAGAGCCGCAACACCACACCAGCTCCGTCAGCGGGCACAGCAGCCTTACCAACTCCCGAATTCTACGATCCAGATTACTTGAATACCAGGGTAATTCTCTTCCGGAACCTCACCTACGACGACCTCGTGGACCAATTTGCCTCCAATGCCACAGTTCCCGACTCGAAGAGCCTCGATGGCATGATCGAACGACTGAGCAACCTCGAGGGCATCATGGAAAAGCGCTCAACATTTTACGACCGCGGAATGAGACACTTGTCAGACGAGCGAAAGAAGAGACCCGACGACTACGATCGCGCACGCGCAGACGGCGACCAAGAGGGGAAGCGACCAAAACATAAGCGCAAAAAGACGGATAATCTGTCTGCACCTGAGGGAAACACAGGTATGAAACTCTATGGGCAATTGGCCCTTACACGTCGCTGGGTTGCATGGACAATTACCCATGGCTTGAAGTTTGCGATTGAATCACAAACTAACATTTCCCTCTGCAGAACGCTCTTCGCCCTTGAGGGACAACAAGAAGCACTCCCGCAAAGACTCGGGCAGTTCATCCTTATCCCCAGCGGCTGCTACATCTCCGTCGAAAATGGAAGTTGACGACAAGGCAAAGAAGGAAGAGGAAGAAGAGAGCTCCGAAGACGAGGGTGCACCTCCCCGACGCGAGGCACCACAGGCGCAGACGTTTGGTGACGATCCCTCGACGTTTCCCGATCCGACCGTCTACGATATCAAACCTGTCACCCCCGGCATGTCAGACGAAGAGCGCAAGGAGATTTATTCGGTCGCCGTGTTCCCCAAGTCAGACCTTGCCGATCTCATTGCTGGTGACCCCCCAGATAAGGACTTTAGCAATGCGAAGCCTAACAGTCAAATTAATTATTCGACCTTCTCCGGGTACGTGGATCCCTTCTTCAGGCCGTTTTCCGAAGAGGATCTAGCATTCCTGAGAGAGCGCGGTGACCGCATCACACCATTTGTTATGCCCAAGCGTGGAAAGAGGCACTACACTGAGATCTGGGCTGAGGAGGACAACTTGTCTCACGATTCGGCGCAACAGGGTCGCGAGAAACTCTCACCAAACCAAGCACGAGGGAACATCGATCACATGGATGATACGATAGCCGAGACTGATAAGCTCTCTGTCGGCCCTTTTCTCTCCAGGTTGATGCAAACACTCCGACCAGAAGGCCGGGCTCAGACAGGAGAAGACAAACCTATGATCAACGGCATGTCCAACGGCGACACGGTGATGACGAACGGAGACGTCAACGGCTCAGAGCATGCAGTAAATGGCGAGGCTGAGGGTAATCCAGTGCCACCAGCCGCCTACATGCCCGAGTCGGTATCGGAGTCTTGGAAGAAGGCCTCGCATCCCAAGCTCGAGTACACGCAGGTTGACGAGCGTATCAAGCAGGAACTGCGGCACATCGGGTTTCTCCCCCTCGAACCATTCGAGGCCGAGTTTGACGGGCATTATGATGACGAAGTAGCTGCACGATTGCGCCTCCTCCAAGGACGACTCAAGGAGCAGATGCTCATCAACGGTGCACGAAAGGCTCGTCTGACGGAGCTTGTCCGCGAACGCATGGCCCACCAAGAATATCAAACCATCTTGGAGGATCTAGACACCCAAGTTCAGGGAGCGTACCTCAAACGTACAAGAACACTCGGCAAGAGTAAGAAGAACAAGCGACCGGGTGGTGCAGGTGGAGGCAGTCACTTTGTAGGCGGTGCTGCAGGCATGGCTCGCCCTGGCATAGGAGATCTTACGAAGACACTGATGGAGCGGCGTAAACGGTGGATCGATACCATAGGATCGGTATTTGACGACGAGACGTTGGGCAAGGTTCCTCGGGCTTCAGATCCCAACAGCTCCATTTTCAAGCCAGAGGACATGGCACCTTTGATCAAGAGGGAGAAGGAGCTGTGGGAAGAGGAGGTTGAGGACGCATGAGTGAATGAACGGAACAAGGTCTTTTGTTTTAGGTATTCTACACTGTAGTTGGATTTGTGTACAAATCCTTATAGTGTGTCTATTGGAAGGATGGTTGATGGCGTTTAGGCAGAGAGGGATTCGGTTGTGTCACTGGGATTAGGAGTCATATACCGAGCAGTTTGCGTCAACTTTGGTAGGTGGACGGGATTGCATGAATAATAAGCGATTTGTTTCAGTTTAATATACTGAACTTATCCCAAGTCACTTACCTATATATGGAACGAGGTCGGTTATGTCGGATGAAGAGTGTCCAGTGTCCTTTCACGAATATTCACAACTCGACAGTTACGATGAGCACAACCAATACAATCACACCGTTAGATAATTATTACCAATGACCTGGAACAAACCTCCTTAACAAGTTAGCAGTGCACGGTTGACCCCATCCGTCAGTCCACTCGAGAGCAATGTGTAGTGACATATGGCAAGATGGGAGAGATGGGATTAGCCTGGTAGGATGGGAAAGGGAGGCATGGGAAAGACGACGCGGTATGTGTTGTGAATAGGAGGAGAGCAAGTTGATCAAATCTGACTTGATGGATGATATTGTTTATTTTATTTTTATTTTTATTTTTATTTCAGTTTTTCTCCTGGCTTCATAGGTAGATAGGTACGTAGGAACGAAGTGTGCGAGGGTGATCAAGGCCGCGTTGCATCCAGGACGGGACTCGAGATGGGAAACAGGGAGAGTCTGGAGAAAAGGACACTGGGGAACAAGAAATAGGGGAGTCTATTGGAGGAAGAGCGAGATACAAGAATAAGTACAGGGCCATCCGTGGTACAGAGATGCCATGGCCATGCCCATGTCCCCTCCCGATGGGCGGCCGGCGGCGAGTCTTACTATGACCAATCGCCGTTATCAAAGGGCCTCGGCCTCTTATCATCCTTCGTCTGCGGGCGGTACCGAGATACCTCCCGCCATGTTTCTTATAGGCTTGTAGGGGTTGGCCGCGCGCGGATAACACGGCGCCCTCAAAACGAACACTTCTCTTTTGGAATAGAGCAGAGGCTTATTCTTAAGAACGTTCTCCAGGGCTAATTCTTCCTTCCCCCGCCCTCCCTTTCCCCCCCATGCTATCCCGTTGCTTCCTGTTTGTTTGATGCCTCTTCTCTCTCCCAGCGCTGCGCCCGGAGACTTGGTACGGAAAGATAGCGAGCGATACGGATAACACGGCTTATTAAGAGGCGGCTCTCGATTCGATTTCCGTGACCATGTATCTGGTTCCCAAAGAGGTTCGTCCCCTTCCAATGAGAAGCCCGCGTCTTTTTTATTATTGTGGACTGTGGCCGCTGACAAGGATCGGTTGACTTTTGGTTCAGCTCGACAAGCTCGTCACCTCCCAGCTTGGGCTCCTTGCGCAGAGACGTCTGGCGAGAGGCGTGAGGTTGAATCATTCTGAAGCTACGGTAAACAAAACGATTTCCCCATTAATTCATTCATTTTTGGTTTCTATTTTGTCGCAATTCCCTTATCTCTTCATCCTTATCGCTATCAATATGCACACGCATGCACCCCCGTTCCCCTCAATGTAACCCCCCGTCCTCTCCCCCAGAATTATCACAGCCAAGCAGCCAAGCAGCCAAGCAACCCAGCTAACGCCACCCCCTCTCACAAACAGGCCCTCATCGCCAACAACCTCCAAGAGCTCATCCGCGATGGCAACCACAGTGTCGCAGACCTCATGTCCCTCGGCTCTACCATGCTGGGTCGTCGCCATGTCCTCCCATCCGTGTGTAGCACCCTTCATGAGATCCAGGTCGAGGGCACCTTTCCCACGGGCACATATCTGGTGACGGTGCACAACCCCATCGGCACCGATGACGGTGACCTCCGAAAGGCCCTGTACGGCAGTTTTCTGCCCATTCCGGATGAAAATGTGTTTCCCCTAGCTGAGGCTGCAGAGTACGAGCACGCTCGCCAGCCGGGCGCCGTCGTCACCGTCAAGTCCAAGGTGGCCATCAACCAGAACCGCAAGAGGATCCGGCTCCGGGTGACGAGCCGGGGAGATCGGCCCATACAGGTCGGTTCTCACTACCACTTCATCGAGACGAACCCTCAGCTCGAGTTTGACCGTGCCCGCGCCTACGGCTACCGGCTCGACATCCCTGCTGGTACCTCGGTGCGGTTCGAGCCCGGCGACACCAAGACGGTGACGCTCGTCGAGATCGGGGGCAACAGGGTCATCCGGGGCGGCAACAACCTCGCCTCGGGCGTCGTGGACCTCTCCCGCGCCGAGGACATCATCGCCAAGCTGCAGGAGGCCGGGTTCGCTCACTCGCCCGAGCCGGAGGGGTCCCTGGGTCGCATCGACTCCTTCGAGATGGACCGCGCCGCCTACGCAACCATGTTCGGCCCCACCACCGGCGACCTCGTCCGGCTTGGCGCCACGGAGCTGTGGGTCAGGGTCGAGGCCGACATGACCGTCTACGGCGACGAGTGCAAGTTTGGAGGCGGCAAGACGCTGCGTGAGGGCATGGGACAGGCCACCGGCCGCTCCGACGCCGACACCCTCGATCTGGTGGTGACCAATGCCCTGATTGTGGATTGGACCGGCATCTATAAGGCAGATATCGGTGTCAAGGAGGGCATCATTGTGGGCATTGGCAAGGCCGGCAACCCGGATGTCATGGACGGCGTGGCAGACAACATGGTGGTGGGAAGCTGCACCGATGTTATTGCTGGGGAGGGCAAGATTATCACGGCGGGTGCCATTGATAGCCATATTCACTTCATCTGCCCTCAACAGGTCCCCGAGGCGCTGGCATCCGGTGTCACTACCATGCTTGGAGGTGGTACCGGTCCAAGGTAAGCCGTTCGCTGTGAAACGGTTTCCGAATCGCTATTCCTTGGAACAAAGAAAGGAGCTGACATTTACAAACCACAGCGCCGGCACAAATGCCACCACCTGCACCCCTGGCGCCCACTACATGCGCCAGATGCTCCAGGCCTGCGACGCCCTCCCCATCAACATCGGCATCACGGGCAAGGGCAACGACAGCTCCCCCGAGGCGCTCCGCGAGCAGGTCGCGGCCGGCGCCTGCGGGCTCAAGCTCCACGAGGACTGGGGCTCGACGCCGGCCGCCATCGACACCTGCCTGACCGTGTGCGACGAGCTCGACGTGCAGTGCCTCATCCACACCGACACGCTCAACGAGTCGGGCTTCGTCGAGGCCACCATCGGCGCCATCAAGGGCCGCACCATCCACACGTACCACACCGAGGGCGCGGGCGGCGGGCACGCGCCCGACATCATCTCCGTCGTCGAGCACCCCAACGTCCTCCCGTCGTCGACCAACCCCACGCGGCCCTTCACCCGCAACACGCTCGACGAGCACCTCGACATGCTCATGGTCTGCCACCATCTGTCCAAGAACATACCCGAGGACGTGGCCTTTGCCGAGTCGCGCATCCGCGCCGAGACCATTGCCGCCGAGGACGTGCTGCACGACCTCGGCGCCATCAGCATGATGAGCTCCGACTCGCAGGCCATGGGCCGCTGCGGCGAGGTCGTCCTGCGCACCTGGAACACGGCGCACAAGAATAAGGTCCAGCGCGGGTTCCTGCCCGAGGACGAGGCCACGGGCGCCGACAACGCCCGCGTCAAGAGGTACGTGAGCAAGTACACCATCAACCCGGCCGTGGCCCAAGGCTTCAGCCACCTGATTGGCAGCATCGAGGTGGGCAAGCTGGCCGATTTGGTCGTCTGGGATCCCGTCTGGTTTGGAACCAAGCCCAGCCAGGTGGTAAAGGCAGGACATATCGCGTACGCACAAATGGTGAGCTATTCCCCCTCCCCTTTCCCCTCTCCTCCCTTCAAATCCCATCCCACCACCCTCCCCCCCATCTCCCACGAGAAACACTACACATCTAACACCTCACCACCCCAGGGCGACCCCAACGCCTCCATCCCAACCATCCAGCCCATCATCGCCCGCCCCATGTTCGCCGCCCTCAACCCCTCAGCCAGCGTCCTCTTCGTCTCCCAGGCCTCCGTCTCCTCGGGCGCCGTCGCCTCCTACAACCTGCGCAGCCGCGTCGAAGCCGTCCGCGGCTGCCGCGACATCGGCAAGAAGGACATGCGCCACAACGACAGCACGCCCCGCATGCGCGTCGACCCGGAGAGCTACACCGTCGAGGCCGACGGCGAGGTGTGCGCCGCCGAGCCCGCTACCACGCTGCCGCTTTCGCAGGCCTACTTTGTCTACTGAACGGAGTAATGGGGGAGTTTCAAGGATGGCAGGCATGGCAAGTCACGTTGAGAATGAAGTCACGTCTCGTGGGGGGGAGGGCGGGGAGGGGGATCAAAAGCAACAGGTTGCACATGTCACGGTGTTGGACGGTGCAGCGAGTGTGATACGGGCGTTTTGTAATGATTGAATCTATCATATGATGTATTTGAACAAAATATTTGAAAATCGAACGAGAAATTGCACAAGTCATTGACCATCCCAGCACTTAGATTACGGAGCAAGGCATCAACATGCTGCTACTAAACACGCACAAAGCAGGCAGGAAACAAAAGACTTGAAATCAGATCTTGAATGATTGAATTCCAGAATCGTTGCTCTCATTACGGCATAGCCAGTTCAGCTGGGATGCATACAGTGGTTGGTACCAAAACAAAACCTACACAACAAGAAACCCCATCATGTCCTGCGTAACCCATCCCGTCTCATACTGCCGAGACTCCTCCAGCCGCCCTCTTGCCATTTCTATGCCACGTTTGTGTGCATAGGGCCAAGTTTGAAAATCCTCCCAAAAGAAAACCACTGAACGAGAGAACCCTTTCCCAAACACCAAAAAGAGCTATAAAGAGAAAAGGCCAAGCACAATCGACGCTTCGTTCCCCTTGGTATCATGCTTCCCAACGTCATCAAGTGCGGTAGGAGCTCAGCGTGGAACAGTCATCAGACAAGCATGGCCATAGCAGAATCACCACGGACAGGGACCGTCTCAAGAGCTCTTAGCCTTCTTGCGTCCCGATTTCTTGGGCTCATCTGGGGTCTCGGCGACCTTGGTGGAAGTGCGCCTTCGCTTCTTATCTGGGCTGGCAGGGGCTTTGGTCTCGACTTCAGCAGCGGCCGAAGCTGGAGTAGCTGTCTTGCGCTTGCGTCCGCCAGTAGCCTTCTTGGGCGTCTTGGTGGCTGTTTCATCCTCCTCGCCAGGGATAGCAGCAACTTGTTGGAGCTGCTCAGCAATAGCCTCTTGATCATTGGCAGGAGCCTCGGTCTGGGCAACCTCCTTGATTTCGGGCATGGGCACGTCGAACTCCGTGGCGTACTTAAGCGCCTCCTCATCTGTCATATTCTTTGCGTGAGGGTTGCCGGCCTTGTATGAGTGAACTCGAGCGTTGTAGAGACGAAGGTTGTACTGGTAAGCAGCGTTCCAGCCCTGCTTCTCATGAGGAGTCATGTGAGCCCATCGGCGCTGACCCTCTTCCTGGACGGCACCCTTGGGCGCTTCGGCACCAAGGTCATTGGCAATGATGGAGCGCGCGTGTTGCATGTACAAGAAGTAAGGAGTCAAGGGACGCTTTGGCGCATTAGGATCAATAGTCCTCTTCTTGCGCTCCTTCTTCTCTTCAACAGGAGGGGCCACTTCAGGGACCGGCTGCAGAATGAGCTGAGCGGCCGCCTGCTCAAAGTTGGCCAAGATCTCGCCGGTACCTCCCTCAGCCACGGGCTCGCCCAACAGGAGGTTAGTCTGTCGAACATAGTCCGCCGTGAAAGAGCGAAGAAGATCAGTGATCAGAGATAGACGGTTGATAGCCTACGACGCATCGGATTAGTGAGGATTCATCAAGAGCATAGACGAGAGCATAGACAAGACGTGACGCGTGAAACAAGTGAAGCGCCGAGGTGGGATGAAGTGGGGGAGTCGAATAGTGGGGAGCTTAGGGAGCTTCTGAGCCTGAGGCCTGCTAGAGCTCAGGTCCTCGGGACGCGTTGGCCATAGCTCCAAGCCACGTCCGAAGCAGAGCGAGTCCGCCGGAGCCGCAAGGTGCGAGGTCTTGTAAACAACGGGGTTTGCAGCGCGTTTTGTCTTGCAAAGGACAGAGAGAGATCAATGTGCAACATGAGTAAAAGGTATTGTGTTGAGGTTCAGGGTCTGCAATTTGCAGTGGGCTTCCCACAACAGGCTCTGCGTCTGCTTCTCCTTGTGCCTGCTTGAAGGCGATCCATTGGCGACAGAGAAGCGTGTAAGTGCCAAAGGACATATACGCCTTGGAGCAGCGGGAAGGATAGGACACTCAGTACACACTGTCTTGAGCAGAGAATGGGTCAAGCCAATCAAGACTATGTCTGCCTGTTGACGAGGGCCTTTTTATCTCAAGCAGAGTAGGAAAGAATATACGTAGCAGGGAGTGCAGAGGCGCATGGGAAGGTAAGGGGGCAGCAAATGCCAGTTTGAACAGAAGAGGGGGAGAGAACAGAGAGCTAACAAAAGAGTACGTACCGAGTCTCGCACGCGCAAGAAACTATCATTGTCGACGACACGCTGAGGCAATGCGGGCTGTTGAGGAGCAGGTACAGCTGCTGGAAGAGGGACGGGAAGCATGGTAGCAGGGATTTGAGCGATAGGCGCAGCAGTTGGCACAACGGGCGGTGCAGCCTTGGGCTCAGCCGACTTCTTGGGGCGAGGCATTGTGTGATTTTTTGGTGAGGCGCGTTGTATTGTTTATGTGACTTGAGGGACTTGAGCAAAAAACGC
>JALNIO010002064.1:972-15648 GCA_023509875.1 Rugonectria rugulosa | reverse complement strand
TTATACGAGCCTGGGCTTACCAGTTGATCTCTGGGAATGAACAGGCATTCGAGCACGCTTTAGTACGATGGGAGGCCAGCGACAAACGCGCTGCATCCCTTCAAGAGATGAAAGAGCTTTTCGAAGCTACAGTACGGAATATTCCATTTTGCATCTTTGTTGTTGATGGCCTCGACGAGTGTGCTGGAATAGGGTACGATTGGAGAGCCAGTTATCGACAATCGCTCATGGATTTCTTCGCATTTCTAAAACAGTCTCTCCCAAAAGCATCGCGACTTGCCATTGTTAGTCGCAATGAGCCTGAAATACAAGAGGGCTTTCGCGAACTAGGGACCTGTTGGACCCTGATCGACTGCCCAATAGGGCCCGAGGATGTCAAACATGACACTGTGCGGTTTGCAAAGAGTATCGTAAACCGGAAGTTACAGAGCAAGAGTGATCTCTGGCGGGATGAACTGGCATTTCGCGTAGTCGACCGGTTCAAATGTATGTTCCTCGGTATCAAAATCCTCGAAGGGCAACTTCGAAGTGGGAAAAGCTTGGGCTCGCTTCATCGAACCATTGCCCAAGCACCCACCAGATTGACCGACCTCTATGACCGAAATTGGAGGAGAATCACCAATCTTCCGGAGCCCGATAGAAGCCGAGCCCTGGCGATCCTGCGATGGGCTACCTTCGCTTTGCGTCCACTGACCGTTGCAGAGATAACAGAGGCGCTACTTCTTGCCGACGAAGGATGTGAGGTGTTGTCTCCCGAGGAACGACCGGATGCGATTAACGAGGACTACATTCGATCAGAGATCCTTGACCTCTGCGGACCACTAGTCGAAACTCGAGGACGTGTCTCCGAGCCAGAATTCCTGACAATACACCTGACACATTTTTCGGTAAAGCAGTACATTCTTTGTCACGAACTTGGTCCGGCAGGGCAGTTGATTTCAAACGAGCGATTGCGATCAAAACAAGAAGGAAAGGAAAACAATATTCTTGCCATGGCATGTCTTCAATACTTGAGTTTTGACCAAGTGTGGCAAGGAACACTGGGGGAAGAGAATGCAAATACAATCTATTCCCTCCGAGAGTATGCTATTACATCATGGTATCAGCATATCAAAGGAGCTGTGGATAATACAGAAGAAACCATGAAATGTGTGAATGCTTTCTTCCATGTGGAGAACGAGACTTGGGAGCTTTGGAGGAGACTGGTTGAGACAGCTTTTCAAGACGACATGTTGCAGTACCAGGGCGAAATTAGAGTTGGAGGGAGGCTATTTTACGCAGCGTTACTCAGGTTGATGGAAACGACGACATATCTTATCAACGAAGGTGGTCTACACATAGACCATGTGGATTCTTCGGACCGAACAGCACTCTTGGCAGCTTCATCAACAGGGTGGACCTCTGGAGTTACATATCTGCTTCAGCATGGCGCCAGTCCAGACATGTCAAGCAATGAGAAGAGAACTCCACTATATGTCGCCGCCACAAATGGACATGTGGAGGTTGTCCAATGCCTGCTGGAGAATGGAGCGGACATGATAATCGCGAACAACCATCGATTGACCCCGCTGCACTCGGCTTCAGCTAGTGGCCACTTGGAGGTGGTCAAGCTGTTGCTGGAGAAAGGGGCCGATTTAACGATTGCGAGCAACGATGGATGGACCCCGCTGGACTCGGCTTCAGCTAATGGCCACTCGGAAGTGGTCAAGCTGTTGCTGGAGAAAGGGGCCGATTTAACAGTTGCGAGCAACGATGGATGGACCCCGCTGAACTTGGCTTCAGATAGTGGCCACTTGGAAGTGGTCAAGCTGTTGCTGGAGAAAGGGGCCGACTTAACAGTTGCGAGCAACAATAGATGGACGCCGTTGAATATAGCTTCAAGCAAGGGCCACTTGGAGGTAGTCAAGCTGTTGCTGGAGAAGGGGGCCGATTTGACGATTGCGAGCAACAATGGATGGACCCCGCTGAACTCGGCTTCAGCCAGTGGCCACTTGGAAGTGGTCAAGCTGTTGCTGGAGAAGGGGGCCGACTTAACGGTTGCGAACAACAATGGATGGACCCCGCTGAACTCGGCTTCAGAGAGTGGCCACTTGGAGGTGGTCAAGCTGTTGCTGGAGAAAGGGGCCGACTTAACAGTTGCGAGCAACGATGGATGGACCCCGCTGAACTCGGCTTCAGAGAGTGGCCACTTGGAGGTGGTCAAGCTGTTGCTGGAGAAGGGGGCCGATTTAACGATTGCGAACAACGGTGGATGGACCCCGCTGAACTCAGCTTCAGCTAATGGCCACTCGGAAGTGGTCAAGCTGTTGCTGGAGAAGGGGGCCGACTTAACGGTTGCGAACAACCATCGATGGACCCCGCTGAACTTAGCTTCAGATAGCGGCCACTTGGAAGTGGTCAAGCTGTTGCTGGAGAAGGGGGCCGACTTAACGGTTGCGAACAACGATGGATGGACCCCGCTGAACTCAGCTTCAGATAGCGGCCACTTGGAAGTGGTCAAGCTGTTGCTGGAGAAGGGGGCCGATTTAACGATTGCGAATAACGGTGGATGGACCCCGCTGAACTCAGCTTCAGCTAATGGCCACTCGGAAGTGGTCAAGCTGTTGCTGGAGAAAGGGGCCGACTTAACGGTTGCGAACAACCATCGATGGACCCCGCTGAACTTGGCTTCAGATAGCGGCCACTTGGAAGTGGTCAAGCTGTTGCTGGAGAAAGGGGCCGACTTAACAGTTGCGAGCAACGATGGATGGACCCCGCTGAACTTGGCTTCAGCTAATGGCCACTTAGAAGTGGTCAAGCTGTTGCTGGAGAAGGGGGCAGACTTCACAATCGCGAATAAGTGTCAACAGACCTCACTCATCTCAGCTGCCGCCCAAGGCCATTGGCAAGTAGCCCAGCTGTTGCTCGAGCATGGGGCAGATGTCACTACAGATTCTTACGGCAAGACGCCACTGATTTGGGCCGCACAGCGAGGACACTACGAAACAGTTCAATCCTTGCTCAGATACGGAGGCATTGATCCAAACATCCGTGATCGTGCCGGTCGAACTGCTCTCTCGTGGGCTGCTGGCAAAGGCTATGACAATGTGCTCGAGCTCATCCTCGCAGTTGAGGGCATATCACACTCTCAAGATTGCAATGGTTACACACCGATGATGTGGGCTGCTAAGAAGACCAGACATAACGCGCTGCGACTACTTTATCAGCACGGGGCCTTGGTTACAGAGCCTATGACGGACACTTTGATTTTTCAAGCGACAATGTTCATGCCTGACGTTCAGATGCAGGAGTTATTTACGGTAGATCATGGGACTTTTGATGGGCTTTTCGGGCTTCAGGTTATATTTTCAGGTTAATATATACCAGTATGTGCTACTTATCCTCTAACCCTACTACTACTGTACAAAGGCTGCCTCGTAGGAAACTCTATACTGTGAAAGGCTTGGCTCTTGTATCGTTGCAACAAATGGGGAACCTAGATTGGCCTATCTAAGCGTGGGGGGAAGGAAAGAGAAGAAGGCCTCTCAAGTCTAGCCCTCTACTATATAGCTACATACGCTAGCCAGCCTGGCCTTTTCCTACCCCCATTATCTCTTACATTCGTAACATCCTCGTTGGTATGTCGGTGTCTTATTGTTACGGGCTAGAGGCCGAGGAGGGCTCAGACTACGCCATGAGCCAAGGGCTGCCCAGCCACGTTGAACTCTACCCTACATAGCACCGACGCCCCAGCGAGGGGCCGCCGAAGACATCAGGGTTAGGAAGGGCAACAAGGTTGGGAAGAACCACGGCACCGACGCCTCGATGGGAGGGTGTTGAGGTTGGGGAAGATAACAAGGTAGTTAAGGCGAATAGCTATATAAGGAGGGGACTAGGCTAGAGAAGAAGGGATCTTTTCTTTCCTTCTCCCTATGTTTAGATAGACCAATCTAGGTTCCCTATTTGTTGCAACGATACAAGGGCCAAGCCTTTCACAATTATATTATTCTTATTTTATCTTATCTTGGAGACTCATTTTCCTTTAGCATATTTCCTTAATAACAACTTTTACGATATTTAGCTAGGAGAAGATTAGGGTTCTAATATGAGAGTTGGGACCGCTATATTAGAATCGGCCCGGCCTGTCGAGAGCCAGTTTGGATATATGTTGGTCCACCTCGACGACAGGATGACCGGCCGTAAAACCCGGGGACGCGCCGCGGACCCCGCCACCGCCCATCCCCGATGATACCGCCCGGGCTCTACACCCCCGCCGCCTACGCGGCCCATCCCGCACACCCCGCTCCCTCGAAACGCCCCGGGGAGCCACAACTAGAAGGACTTCTGACTCCGCCGCCCACGAGGCCGGTCCGCCCCCAGAAAAGGCCGAGGCCGTCGCAGGAACCCGCCCTGCTCCAACGAGAGTCCCTCGAGACCATTCTGCGATACCATGGTATTTTGACTCATTATCTCCGCAAGCACATGAACTCATGCCTCCTCAGCCCTGTCTGCAAAAAGAGCGCTAAGTCTCGTTGTATGAACCAAGGTCACTTGACAGTATGCGATGCGTGCGGCAGAGCATAGTCTCCATCGTTTGAGACCGAGTGTCCTTACTGTCGAAACGTCAGGGAGAAGGAAGAGCGGCGCAAGGCCAAAGAGCAGAGCGATGCGTGATTGAACGCCGCTCGGTGGATGTTGCACGCCACGCTATTATCAAGTGGTTTGGTTTGGGCGGAGTTTGGAGGCTGGGGGTGGCTTGGTAACGAGAAATTATAGACCAGAACTTGGACGAATGTATTTGGCAGGGGCCTGTGTGGCGCGCGGGTCACATGGCGGGAATTTGGCCGTTTCTTGGTCCTTCACTTTTAGTGTATCTTCTGTGGTTGGATGGCGGGCAGGTTGTGGCTCCCCCTAGCTGAGTTGAGAGTACGAAAAATGTACCAACAACATCCACCGGGAAAAATTTTTTACGTGTCGCCCCGAAAAGATGGTGTAACGCCACACTTGGGCTGAACAAATCCATACCCACTGAGGCCTGGGTTCACTGTGGAAGGCGAATACCGATGTAAACCCGACGCACGATTATGCAGCTTAGTAAAGAAGTGGCTGTGCAAACTTGCCACTATGTCCGTGACGCGACTTTACTACTGAAACCATATTCTTTCCGCGGTAGATGAACAGACACGCCATTGCGGACAATTCTATTCATGACAGCCTTGGCTTCTTCCGCGCGCCATTCACCTCTGTATAAGGAGAGGAGCATCTCTCTCCTACCGGACGCGCTTAGCCAGCTTAGCCAAGAAGGTACGAATGCCAGCGCTACCGGTTACTCTTTTGACTGGTGACAAAATTGTAGGATCTCGCATTCAGTCTCTTGTCAATACTTCGAGTCGTTTCTGTTGTACGTCGCCTCCGGTCCAACACTGGCGGGAGATACCTCCTCAGCGACATCTTGAAACTCATTTCCGACCCCAACTCCGATGGCTTTGGCCGCGAACGCATCGAACCTCTTCTGAAGGCCGCCGTCACCGATGACCTGGACGACTCTCTTATTTGGAGTCGGGTATATAACGCCATTAGCAAAATGGATCAAGCGAGATCAAAAGTCATGGAGGACAACCCTATAGGGAATGGACTCGAAGCTTTCCGCGCCTTGTTCAATTCGATTTGCAAAGGCAGCATCTACTGCCCCCCGGACACAATTGACCTGCTCGGCGACAAAGGTAAGACGGAATAGTCGCGTCAGCAACCCATTCTAACTGTTGCAGACCTTCAACAACTTTCTCTCAATCTTCTGGTTGCGCTGCAAAACCTCCCAGCTGCCGACCTAGTAGCTTCCAGCACTGGTCGTGGCACTCTTAAAACTGATCTCTTAAAGCTCCTTTCTGCTGTTACGTCCGACAACTTCGACTTTGAGCGCGTCAAACCTCTCCTCAAGGAAGCGCTTGCTGACAAGCCTCAAGATACATTGATTTGGGATCTTGTGTCCACCGCCGCCGTCGAATCCACCCCACCTCCCCGACCGATACCATCGTCGATTCAACAAACGCCGTGGAGTCAGAACACAGGCAGCTTCGTGAACTCGTCAGAATTCCGCCAGAATGTGGATCCGGTCCTCAGGTCGGAGCTGGGCAATTTGTATGTAGGCATTCCTGGTTTCTGCAATGCCTTATTCAGTGATGTGCCGCATCTCAAAGCCACGTCTGCTGCCGTCTTTCGCAAGTGTACGGAAGGCGATAATCCCCTCTTCGGCAGTGAAGGGTGGAGGGGATGGCCAACTGGAGCCAAAGAGAGTGATGTACTGGCCTGGTTCGGCGACGTGATCCCAAAGCTGGAAGCATTAGCGGACAAGCGCTACGCAATCCCGACCCGACGAAAGCTGTTGGCGCAACCAAGGACACCATTGGGGGGCTCAACGGGCAAGCGCAGCATGGACATCGGCTTCGTCAATAGCGACATCACATACAACCCTGACTCTGAAGGCCTGAGATATCGTTGGTCACACATTCTTGTTGCCGGTGAACTGAAAAGCAACCCGAAGGCCGACAACGCGTCGATAGCCTGGATTGATCTCGCGACGTACGCGAGAGAGGTACTCGCTGCTCAAGACACCCGTCGCTTCGTCTTGGGCTTTACTCTCTGCGGATCTCTTATGAGGGTATGGGAGTTCGACCGGCTCGGGGGGACTGCCTCCGAACAATTCGATATCAACAAGACGGACGGTGGGCTACAGTTTGTGACCACAATCCTCGGATTTCTGCGGATGAACGTGGAGGGGCTTGGATTCGACCCTACTATTATCACGTCCGACGGCGAACGGTACATCGAGATCGAACGAGACGGTCAGACACAGTGCCTCATCATCGATGAGGTTATGAAGCGGGCGCCTTGCATTGCTGGTCGGGCGACAACATGTTGGAAGGCTCATTGCAAAGAGGACCCACAGACACCGCTTGTTATCAAGGACTCATGGCAGTACACGGACCGAGACGAAGAAGGCATACTTGTCCAAGAAGCGACTGACAAAGGTGTGGTTAATGTTGCGCGATACTACCACCACGAGACTGTTCGCATATATGGTGTAGATGATGATGTTCGAAGCAATATTCGAAAGGGATTAGATATCACAAAGGCTACAAATTATCGACCGGGACGCCCGACGCTACTGTCGAATGCGCGCGTATCCAGTGTTTCCCACAAAGGACGAAGCAGCAGTGCTGGCATGAAGCGACCGTCGAGTGAAACCGACGCCGCTCTGCCACGGAGCAAGCGATCCCGTTCAGCATCTCCAACAAATGCAAGCGTTGAAGCGCTGTCAAACCGAGTACATAGAAGGGTCATTCTTCGTGATTTTGGGAAGCCGATTTACAAAGCAAGCTCCCGTGCCGCTCTCCTTGCCGCGTTCGAGGGCTGCATCGAAGGACATGAGTCATTACACAAAGCCGGCCTTCTTCACAGAGACATCTCTATCAACAACCTTATGATTAATGAAGATGACGAAAACCCCTCCAGGCGAGCTTTCTTGATTGACCTTGACCTTGCCGTTAGAGAACGACGAGAAGGCGCCTCTGGAGCAAAGGGGAAGACTGGCACGAGGGCATTCATGGCCATTGGTGCGTTGCTAGGGCAAAACCATTCCTTCATGCACGACCTTGAATCATTCTTCTGGGTGCTCTTCTGGATTTGTGTTCACTACAACGGACCAGGCAAAGATATTGGATCAACTGACTTCGAGAGCTGGAACTATGAGAGCGATAACAGGCTAGTCGGGTCTAAAAAGGGTGTGATCTCTGATGAAGAGGATTTCCTCAGTAGTGCCGAAGCCAACTTTACGCCCTACTATCAACCATTGATCCCATGGGTCAACAGACTGAGGAGGAAGGTTTTTCCAAATGGTGAGAGGTGGAAAAAGCTGGATCTGGGACTGTATCCATCGATGAAGGACATTCTTCGTGAAGCTCAGAAGGACACAAAGGTAGCAAATATGTAACATGGCAGTGCTACATCTGTATCATCCTATTCCTTCCTTTACAATGGGCAAAAATTATCTCATCTGCGGCGTAGGTTCTGTGACATCACCAAAATACTACAATACCTTTGGGTCAAGACATATGTACAAGCTATTCCCAAGATGGTTAGAAGCAGCATGACCAATTCGAGCTGACACGTGAGCCGTGAGTAAGCGAGAGGGATTGAACCTTTGCACAGCTGTGACTTCTTAAGACTTTTCACAACCCTTCTCAGTTGGACCGGTCTCAGCAACATGTCTACAGACCATTTCCTCTGCGATGTTTGCGATACCCAGATAAATATACATGAAGCGTGGGACCACTTTGAGCTACATGAGGTAAGAAGAGTTCACCTGCGCCATCATTTGCGTTTCTGACACATCGCGCTCTAGTCTCAGCTGCGTTCGCTACGTGACCGATTGCCAGCTAGTCTAGATTCAAGCGCCGGGTTCAGCAACCAGAATTTACAACTTCAAACCCAAGCTCGCGCAGGAAGTCGTAATCCTAAATCAAAAACCCGAAAACAGCATCAATGCCCTCAATGCTTTGCCACAATCTGCGGGAGGAGGCAGGAAGTTGTGTCTCATCTTGCTAGACGTATGGTTTTCGGCTGTTTACCGACAAAATCGAATTTGTCACTGATGGCCGCAGATTATAAACGCGAAATCAAATGTCGCTCCTGCAATAATACGTTTGACCAGGGAAGCCGATTCATGAATCACCTGTGCAGCCACTCAGGAAAGGATTTCCAATTACAGCGCCGTGAGATTCGCGCTGAGGTTGAAACAGCTTTTGACATGAACCCTGGTTGGCGAAATCCCATTCCGAACTTACCAGTCCCCAGTCCAAGTACTGGTGCTGGGGTTAATCAGATGTTAAACGATTTGACATTGAGCACGATGTTTGGTATCACAGTCGCTACAGATCCTACGTTAGCCTCACAGTTTCAGGACACCACGCTTCATTCCGACTCCTCTTGGAATCTCCCAGATGGTCAGAATCAAATCGGATTCATAGTGCCAAACGAAAATAATACTATCGATTGAAGTCCCACCCTCTATCCACCTAAGGCGGTGTGGTAGTTGTAGCGCTTCTCGGTTCTTTCTTGCACGCATACCCAATAGCATAACCAGTGCTTACAAGAACGCAAAGTCGCGGGTGTGCTATCATCCTATGCCGCGTCAGATATTAGTGGGTGGGTTGGGACAAGCGAGCTTACACTCCTCCTTGCTCCATATGGACGGAAACCTCCTGCAACTTCTTCTTCTCCCTAAGGTAGACAAACGGGACATGGAACAATTTGTATGATGTCGATACTCCTTTCAGCTCACCAACGTGTGACCCGTAAGAAAACTCCAAAGTTGTGTCCTTTCCCCATATATAAACAATAGCCTCGTTTTCGATCTCCTCAGCTATGGTGAAGGATTGGAAGGAACCCTGGGTAGGGCCGAAGACAAACCAAAGGGTGGGAGTGTAGGGTTCGAGGATTTTTAGTAGACGCTGCATAGAAAATAGAATAAGCGACGATCCACAAGAAAGGCGTCTTGGGCTTTACCGCGTCGGTTATCTTGAACATATCCAGCCCTGGGATACTTTGAGCGGCGTGACCTAAACGCTTTTTTGTTTCCTCCATTCCTGGGACTGCTTGATAGAAGACACCATGCTGTTGAAAGAATCGGGGGGCGTCGTCCGCAGTAACGTTTGCCGAAATTTGTGTCTCTTCGAAGAGCGAGACATCTCTCCATAAGTCTTGTGGTGATGCCGGCGAAGTCATGCGAGTGTCTGGCAAGATAAGGAACGACGAGATGAGGATTCTAAGTGCCTCTGTCGCGGGACAAAATGATCAGGTGCCCCGCATTAGCTCCTCGGGGTGGCAAATCTCGGGTTAGAAAAATGCAATTAGCGAGAATGATACCACGTGATTGACCTTGTGACTCAGACAGACTTACCCACCCATGGAGCTGATTTTCGGCGCCTAATGTGAAACCCAACGCCGTAGTTATAAAGTGATCTGAATAAGCAACCACCAAATATTCTGACACTGCGTTCTTTTTGCATTAAGAAAAAAGCTTAACCAGCTGAAAGCCCTGGAAAACATATAACATGCCTGAATCGTATTGTGGCTCTTGCAATGATGGTATTATTCCTGCCACGGGTCAAGTATGCCCCCAATGCGGCAACAAAAAGTAGAGCCTATTTATTATTCCGACACCTGGTACGTATGAACTCTACAACTAAAGATGTTTTGCTAATATTACTTCAGGAGGGAGAAATTTCGCAACGGATCATAGGGGGGGCACAGGCTCGGGTGTGGAGGAAGCAGATTGAATCAGATATTTTCACATAAATGTTGCACAATTTTGAAGGAGATACTCGGGCTCCATTCCTGCCTTCAGGCTGGCCAGCATCAATTCGGGTAAGTCCGGGTGCAGTATTCGGACGAGTGATATTCCAGCCAGAAGACTACTAATACCCTAGCCCTGAAAAGTAGTGTAAAGTAGTGTAAGATGGTGTAAAGTAGTGTAAGATGGTGTAAAGTAGTGTAAGATGGTGTAAAGTAGTGTAAGATGGTGTAAAGTAGTGTAAGATGGTGTAAAGTAGTGTAAAGTAGAGCAAGTAGGGCAAGTAGGGACTTCTCTGCTGATCCATGTCGCCGGCCCCATATTTATTCGTATCCATCGATATTGATGTCGCCTGTTAACTAACCTAGATGGCCGGTCCCTTAGGTGTAGAGGGCTGCGCAGATATTGCCTCAATAGGATGTGCTTATGCGGCCCATCCGGTGGCCATCCAGAGAACCCCCTTATTCACTTGGTGGAGTGGAACATTTAAGTAAGCCCCAACAACGCATTTCATACTTCACTACAATCAGTTTCAACAAAGGAGAAGGCTGTCCAGGCTTCAGTACGTATGGCACGGACCAGCTTCAGAGGCCCCGGAACACCCGTCCGGAAGACACTAAGCATTAAGTCTAATGCAAGACACGGTTGGCGGTGCAAAGTCCTGCTCACGAACCGATGTTCATATGGTGGTTGAAGACACGTAGAGCAGTCAAGTCAACATGCATATTTAGAATCCGTGACGATCATCTGTGTTGGTTGTGAACAATCACTAGCGTGTGTGTGCCATGAACGTGCATGATACGAGTTGCGTGACTATCTGCAACACCTCGTGGGGATGAAGGGACTCGATCTAGTATAGAGTAATGCGGGTTAATTTCACCAACTTGCTTGAGTGTGGGGGACCTGCAATGTTGCAGTTGAAGGCTGATCCCGAGAAGTTTCGAATCTATGCTATTAAAAAGCATAAGAACGGCAGACTCCTCTTTGAAGAAAGGACATATTCACACTCGAACTCATCTTTAAGCCACCAACTTTCGATATTACTACTTTTTACTTTTCTCAACTTTCATCATGACTGCATTCAACGCCGCATTGCCTCCCCTTGTGTCGAGGAAGCTCCAAACAATGGCGCCATCCAATGACACAAGCTCTCCTCTGATCCAAGAGACCTCGTTTCAAACTATGTCTATTTTGGACGTCTTCTTTCCTGGTTTGACCCATGCCTTCAATACGGTTCAACAGCTCCTCGCTGGAGACTTGAGCAGCTACGCTCAACTGATGTGCCTTTTTGGGTTACTCGCCCTGGTCGGCACTTATACCCATAAGCTGAAGGTGTTTCTTCTAGGCCACTTTAGTCAGTCATTCCGCTCCATATCTCAAAACCTAGCCTAATATATCTCCAGCATGCACAATGCGTGTGCCGTGCTCTGAAGAAACGTACAACATGGTTCTAGAGTGGATCTCGTCTCGAGGTCTTGACAATGCTGCTCGATCCTCCATTGCACGTGTCAAGAAGCAGAGGGGCCGAAAGGGCCATGCAGGCGAAGCCAAGAAGGCACTAAGCTTCTCGCCTTGGCAAGGAAGCTTCATCTTCCGTTACAAGAACACCTTTCTCTCATATCAGACGTCGCTCGAGGACATCGGCTTTCATAAGGAGGAAGAGATTTGCATCACCTGTTTAGGTCGATCTTCCTCCGTGTTGCAGGACTTTATGAATGACTGTCGAGATCAATATCTCCAATCTATTAAGACCAAGACATCTGTTTTTAAGCATCGAGGTGATCGCTGGGAAAGAGGGACGGCAGTGGATGCCCGACCGATGTCGACCGTTATCCTTGGTGACACCCAGAAGCAATCATTCATCAAAGACGTGGAGAAATTTCTTGACCCCAAAACTCGGCGATGGTACTCCATCAAATCCATACCCTATCGACGAGGCTACCTCTTGTATGGTCCACCCGGAACTGGCAAGTCCAGCCTGAGCTTATCTGTGGCGGGGCGCTTTGGTCTAGATATCTACACCGTCAGCGTATCGACTGTCAGCGACCGAACCCTCGAGGATCTCTTTAACAAGCTCCCTCCACAATGCGTTGTCTTACTGGAAGATATTGATGCCGCTGGAGCAGCACATTCACGTGTCGCTGAGGGTGAACACGCCGGCGAGCCGACGAGATCTGCAGACACAAAGTCAGTAACGCTTTCTGGACTGCTCAACGCTGTCGACGGGGTGGCCTCTCAAGAGGGTCGGCTGCTAGTCATGACAACGAATCATATCGAGAAGTTGGATGATGCACTCATTCGGCCTGGACGTATTGATAGAAAGGTTGAGTTCGAGCTTGTTGATAGGGATTTGGCGACACAAATCTATGACTTTGTGTTTGGGCAGCCGGACGAAGTCGATGCAAACGGAGGCAAAGCACCTGAAGATCAACTGGCCCTTAGGCAACTTGCAGATAAGTTTGCCACCAAGGTGCCAGAGCACGAGTTCAGCCCGGCTGAGATCCTGTCCTTCCTCATCCAGCACAGGGACTCTCCCGGTCATGCGCTGGAGAACGCCGAGGAGTGGGTAGCGCGTACTTTGCAGGAAAAGAGGCATAAAAGAGCTGATGCTTGTGATGATGCGCTGTCTAGAAAGGATAGAATGCCCGCCCACCATGACTATTTTGGTTGGATTTGGAACTTTTGGAGTGCTTGGGGATGATCTCTTCTTACATGCGTAGTGTAGGTAATGATCAAGGCCACTTGAACGGAGGCTTAACGATCAAACGGCCAGGATACTTGTTTCTAAGGGGGATGTGCAGTCGTGCTTGGTAATTGCAATGTAACATGACGTGTTAAGCCATCTTTCCGTTAGTGGACGTAATAATGCATAACACCAGCAGATGATGAAGCTATTAGAGCTCAACGGAATATGAAAAAGACCAATCAAAGTCGCCAGGGATCCGTAAATAGGAAACATAGCCAGAGAGTCCGAGTTCTGGTTGACCACTTCCTCTAGACGGATGACCCTCCCATGACCACCCCTTAGGGAAAGCCAGCGAGCGTAATTACTTCGTAGGATGAGAATCCCCGCCATGGAGAGCAAGGATTAATTAGCGTGATGTGATACCGAACACCCAGTTTGATTCCGCTTCCAGGATGTGACATGGATGGCGGGCCGTCTCGCTAATGTAGTTGAGGACGATGAGGCGTAGTAGTATGCCCCTTCGTGTCAAAGAGACCGGCCAACCACTTGGTATTTAGCATTGCCACCTCCCAACTTGCGTCTTTGATTGCCACATTCCTTCTTCTTCTCTTTGAGGGCAAGCGACGATATGGATTATAAACCTTTTACGTATATGATCGTGCAGCAGCCAAAAGGTGCATCTTCCCATTCAAGAGGGAGTATCCCATTCCTCACGCGCAGTGGCCTGGCATGCTCGAGCTCTGAAGAAGATGAGGCTTTCCTGAGAAGTCTGGCTCCGATTTTCTTGGGTTTGTTCGACGTCAACAAGCCAGGGTTGCAGTTCGAAGACAAGAACGGCACTCAGTTGTAAGATGACTCTCATTCCCAGAACGCGGTTGACATCTTCCAGCTTGTTCCAATTCTTCCCTTGGCAACGCTTCGCCTCCATATCCTGCCTTTGAAATGGGCCATACAGAGCGACAGTCGAGATGCCTCAGAATTCAGAGCATGTGAAGGTACAGCTCCGGAAAAACATGTTCACAAGTCGGCCAGTGGATGCTCAAGTAGTCAACCAGAAGTATCCTGGCATATCCAAGACTTACTTCGTCAACTTCGAGTTCCCCAGAAATCTGGCTGGTTACGTGGTTGTGTTCGCAGCCCCGGATACGACGCCGGTGATCTCAGATCCTTCCATAGAGCAAGGAAGTTGTTGCCTGTCGTATCATTTCCCAAGCTCTACTAGTGATGTCGCTCTTGGAGACGAGGAGCGACTGATGACCAGGTTTGTGAGACTGATAAACAACACGAGTATCTACTGATGTATCGTAGTCTGAAAGAACCAAGCATCGGAAACCAAGCAGGTGAAGATATGACCATGAGTTCTAGTCCCTCAGAGGCTGAAGTAATCGATGCGTTTCCTTGGGAAATGACACATGCTGACCCGAAATGGATATGGAACGAGACCACCACTAAGATGCACCAAGCACCAGACACAGCCCAAGATTATAGGATGCAGGAACCTACGGACGATTGCCGGCTCCCAACCCCAATGGAAACTGTAATGAGCTCCGGGAATTCAATGTCTGAGCCAAACACAGAGGGACCCCGACCAGTAGGCGCTCGAATTGAGACGCCGTCTTGCGAAGTCTACCATACTAGCCCGACACAGGTGATGAACGCG
>JALNIO010000209.1:0-33521 GCA_023509875.1 Rugonectria rugulosa | reverse complement strand
CTGATGATTATGAGCCAGGGGGGGTGGTGAGAGGAGAGGGATGGTAGCACAGTGTCCAGCACTCATATGACGCCCTTTTCTCGACGAATCTACTTTGGTTTTCCCTTTTCTATCCCGCGCAAACGGTTGCAGGGTGGTCTGATTGCATCTCCATCCCGTTGAACTGAGCAGACGAACACAAGCAAGGGGGTTGTCTTTTGCAGGTTGTTTTTTTACTGCTTATCTCAACCCTATAACTAGCTTCAAGAACGGCAGGGGATTTAATGTTACAAGTAGGATTCTGGGTTGATCAAAGAGGGAAGATGGGATATGTAACCGAGGATGTTTGTCCAAGAGGAAGTTTTGGGTAAGTGGTGGTGGTGGGGGAGGGGAAGACAAGAAGTAATAGGGGGACTTTTGTCCCAGACAGTGAGCTCTTTTTTGTATTCCCGGGGGGGGCCAAAAACCCTTGTGACTTGTAGTTCTGGGGGACGAGGAGGGAAACGTTGGCCAAGAAAGCTCGAGTTGGATGGGTGATAGGACCAGGTAGTCCGGGGAGGAGTCATGGGGATCGGGACGGTAAATCGCGGGTCCTTGGCGGAACGATTTACTTTTTTCGAAATCCTTCCCAGATAAAAGGCAACCAAAAGTATAGTTCTCCAGCGTGTAGAGAAGAAGGAGGTGAGATCATAGAGTTCCTCAGCCACCCCCGCGGGGGGGAAGGGAAAGGGAAAGGGATTCTCATGTAGCGACAAAGTACCTGCTCCGTCGAGGCTTGTACCAAAGCTCCCTTATGTCTACTTCTCCAAGGACACGCCGTTCTTGCAAGTCCGTCTTTGTTACCGACCGAGGTCAGATGTTCCTTCCCATGGTGTTGATGAGCGCTCTTGATCCTTTGTTTGTGTGTTGTGCGTCTTACATGGCGGAGCGTGCTTTGTACGTTGTTGAACAACATAGTTGCCATCTATAGTAACGCAAAAAAGAATTCCAAGCGTGAATATACTTTGATGTTCCGAAAATATCTACATAATCTATTTAGAAACGGGTTCCTAAGATAGTTTTGGGGGCTTTGATGAGGTAGTTTATTGATTTGGTTGCTTGCTTGGAGCGACTGGTCGACGAGGAGTATATTTGGTAGTGTTCGCTCCAAGCATGCAGAAACTCGAGGACTCAAGCAGAATCACTCACGAGTAACTCATGATGCGGGTTGCACGGATATTTCTCTGACTATTCTATCCAAGTCCATCTTAACCTGCCGAACAACTCGAGTGGTGAATCATATCCTGGGTAGTATCCGGAATTGATATAGACAAGAAGTGGTCAACCTGTTCAAGAAGCGAAATTGCCGGACCCAGGGGCTAAATCAGAAAACATACAGAAATCAGTATATTTGTCGAGCTCGTTGGATCTCTACTCTACCAACTGAATCGCTGCCCATGACTGGGCATTGTTCATCTCTCTCCTCTTCTAAGAAGGCTCCTCGATGAGTCTCCTCAAGCCATGACAATCACTCAAATATTTCGGAGAGTAGCCCGTCTTTCCTGTTGACCTCATTTTTCTCTCACTTTAGAAAGAATACGACACATGGTTCATCTTACTACCCAGATAATCTTGTTCCAACCTCGACACCGCGATTCTCAAATTGGCTCTAGGGTAGTGCTCTTACAAGAAGAACCCATGAAGTTGTATGCATGCCAGATTGCTTTCATGGAGTATCCTTTATCGGACTGCGTATAGATTGTTTGATTTTACTCTTTGTGTCTCTAACATTCGTTTGGCTCTTTACAAGTTCACGGGACTCCTCGCTTCTTACCGTTTCTTATATACCCCAGTTGGCATGAGACAGCCTCGACAACCAGATCATCTATAACGCGGAAACGACGTTGGAGCTACTTCAGACATAAAAGCGATTCATTCAATCCAAACCCAACGTGTAGTGTGCTTGATGTTCCGGACCTTGAAAGTGCGCAGATACTGCCATTGGGCGCTGACACCCAAGCTCTTCCATAAGAAGCATCATCCAACTCCATGTCCAAGTCGGAAGCTTATCCAAAAAGAACACTTTCCATCATAAGCCAATGCATGAGAAATGAGAGGGCAGGTGTTGTAGGACCCAGAGACGCTTCAGTCATCGACCTTGGACCATGTGACTTTGCACAAGTGTGTCAGATCTCCCAGGAGCAACAACAGCTCTCAATCAAGGTCGAACTGGACCCGAACTGCCTGTTTTCCCCCAGGTCACAAGGCAACACCATGGCCCAATACGTTTAGACAGCGCCTGGAGGTCTCAAGCGCAAACGGGATAGCCGAGATCGTCGCCAACTAACCTAACGAGTTAAGCTTTTGTTCAGAGACATAAAGGCGAGTCATGAGACAAGCGTAGACTTATTAACCCTCCCAAGTACGGACACTTGGATATAGTGGAGGAATTTGACAGTCACCAGCCTCAGGTTGAAAATGCTCTAGCAACGAGACGGGCAAGGCAGAGCGTAATACATGTTGCGCATTGTTGGAGGCCCCGACACGCAACAAAGACGGGAGGAGGCTGGTACCCAAGATTCGTTACCGTGTACACCCTGGCCATCCCTGGAAGATCATCTGAGATTGAAGTGCGGGGGCCGGCTTGACATGAACGATCTAGACTGCGTAACTGGCGTTTCAGCTTCATAGTTGTCTCAAATGTGAAGAGTGTCCCTAGCCACTCCTTGTTTGAACTGGATAAACAATGCGAATTGAAGTACATGCGAGTCGAGGCACGCCAGCATATGGGGATTGGCGCCACTGCAGCAATGGAAAGCCACTGGGAATAATCACGAATTCCAGATGCCAGCTCTACCGAACCCATCACCAAGAATCAACTTGGAAGGCGTCAACAGTTGCCGATTGGGCAGGGCAAGGTTCAGGGCAAGACGCCATTCCCGGCAGTCCAGACAAGACACCCGACTGGACCAAGCACAGACGCCACGGCCACGGCCTCAAGGCGTGCACAGAGTAGAAGAGACGATGTCGGGGTATGCCGAGGAGGATAGATTAGCTGGCCAAAGTGTCTGGCCTGCCCGACGTGATGACGCCTGGTTTGCCTTGGGAGATGAAGCTCTGACCCAATGTATCAAAGACCCGAGATCCTTTACCCGGTCTGTAATGTCGCTAGAAAACGTAAAGACTGCGTCACGAGTTTACGGTAACAATAGCGCGACCCTGAGGAGGCGGCCCTTGGGTCTCCCGGCTCGCTCCTCAGCCCAAACCACTGATGCAAGCGATTCGATAGTGAAGGATCAAAAAAGCAAGCAACAAAGGTGAAGCGGAGTCGACGTTTCGTTCTATCGAACGCCGCCAACATACGTCTAGCCGCGTACGTCTTCTTCGCATGCAGTAGACTGGGATGGCCTGGCGACACAGCGATTGGTAGGCGAGAGGTGTAAGCGCCGAGCCCATTTCAAATCCGCATGCGCCACAGGTGGTGGGATTGGTGGTGGTGGTCAGTTGAAGGCTCTGCGGCTTCTGCACATGTATGTATGTACCACGTACATACGGATACAGCACGCAGCGTTGTCTTAAACCCAATCGAGCGAATGAGATGTTGCATTGCGTTGTGCTGTGTTGCACGCAGTGCATCCAGCCGCTGCAATACAACCATTTGATAGGTCAGGAGAGCGCTGTGGAAAATGCTGGGCAGGTCGACCAGCCCAGTCGGATACTTTTCTGGACCAAGGGCGCGCGGGAATGGCGGTAGGATAACCAGAATAGATAAGTTTAGGCGCGATGTTGAACGACCTTGCATGTATGTGCTAAATGTGACCGCGCTGCATGTGCTAGCATGTAGGAAGGGAGGATGAGTGTGCGGACTGGACAGCCGGGTGGTCGAATCGAAATAAGGCAGAGCAGAGATGCCCAGGGGATTTGACGGGCCACACGGTGAGGCGGCCGTAGGATACTATCACTATCACAAAGTGCTTCGTTCAGCATGTCTCCCACATCATCCGTCAAACATACCGGCCGCGTTTTGAAAGCTGTCATTGCGTCCAGTGTCCGCTTCAGCTGCTGAAACTGTATAAAACAACTTGCGTAACCCAAGTACACAAGTTCGCAACTGTAATTGACTTGTACAAGCTCCGGCATCATTTCCGAGACATCAGAGCTCCCACCAAGACGAAATGCCAGGAGAACGCCTCTTTGTTCAAGTGACACAAGACCGGTTTGCCCACGCACACAATCCCCGACTTGTGCTAAAAGTCATCGAGGTGACACGGCTAGCCTGCACAGGTTCGTGCCCGTGCCTCTTGTTTCGTTTTGCCCTTGTTTGAGTGGAGGTCATTTCTCCTTGTGCGTTCCTTGATCGTCTGCGGCAGGCTCTGATAAAGTAGAATATGTCTCCAGGTAAGACCGACGTCCAAGATTCCCGAGATGAAGCGAAGCGGCATCGACACCTTTGAGAGACAGTTTCCTGTTGTACGCGGACACTTCCAATTCCAGGACGCGACATTGGGAGGGTGAGGCCCCTTCTGCGGCACGTGTTGAGCAAGGCTAGCAAGGAATCCTGAGCCGACGGTTAAGGGGGAGCCCAGCGATGAAACATCTGGGACGTGGGGAAAATACGAAAGAAGGGGCTCAGCCGGCATGACCCTCAAGGCTCCTGGATTGCCTTCACCTTGACATCCGGAGGTTGTGCATTGGGGCTGCCCCTGTGCAAGCCCAATACTGCCTAGCTGACGGTATCTAAACTCAGTCATGCCTTTTACGGAGTACCCTGTTTGTTGATCGAGCCGAGGTGTACAAAGTATGGTAAAGGGATAGGGCGACGTAAAAGCATCAGGCCTTGGGAACTGAAGAGGGCACGAGGCCTCGTTTCGGAGGTCACCACTGGAACGGGAGGGACCGTTCCCCGAGATTCAGGTGTCTCTGGTGGTCGAGCTTCGTGATTGGTGCATGTGCTGTGTGATGGTTCGGACGAAGAGGGACGAATTGGGAACAAGGTTATTCTTAGAAAAGAATAGATAATACATACCAAGTACAAGTAGTTGAGAATAAAAATCATGATGATCCTCTCTGGCCAAACACCAGCGACCATTTGATCGACGATAATTTGCCAAGGAGCGCTGGACGAACTGGACAGGGGAGCATAAAGCAGAACAGCGAGGCTCATAAGCCACCAATGACGAAGCTCACAGAGTAGCGAGGGTGTGTGCACGTTAGTAACAGCCATCAGTGTTGAGAGCTGACGACGAGACTTTGTAAATTGGTTCAAGGATGCAATTGCCAGTGCGACTCATGGTGACAGTTCCTGTGTTACTTGTTGGCATGCTGCCTCATCCAGGAACTCCCCAAGCCCGTCGCAGAATCGTGCACGCTTCTACTGTACAAGTACAGAGTCAGTAACAAGCAGAAGCACATGCCTGTTGTCGGCTGGCTGGTGCCTGTACCAGAGTATCAACATGTTCGGGCAGTCAAAGGAGGCCACGCCGTTACAGGTGCCAGACGGGACCCATGGCGATGGAGATGGGATGCTCTTCAAGGGAGCGAGGATCCCCTGAGATGCAATACATGATTGGCCAGTTAGCGGCCAGCCCCTCCTGAAAGCTGCCGATGATAGTGCCTTCTTGCGGGCATCGGAACCCTGTGATCCAGAGGGGCTCCAGAGGGATCCATCTGAGGCCCTGGTGTACCTGCCCTAACGCCCGCTGGGGGTCCTAATTGGGATGCCAGGACTGAGCTCGATGCAGGGGGGAGGTATGACCCTTCGGATTGTGAGCAACATCATCAGTGTTTTAGAGCCCAGAAGAGAGGATAAACAAGGACAGGGGACCGTGTTCGAGGGCCTGGCTGAGGGGGCGGGCCTTTGCCAACCCTTGGCCGACCCTTGCAACCTTGTGCCTTGCTCCCATTCCCAGTGACAACTGGCATCGGCTTCCACCCATCGTCCTCGTTATGGTGCTCCCCGCTGGGAAAATGGCACCCAATCGTCCGCAACGCACAAGGGGTCAACTGGGGATCGCTTGCAGCGTGCCTGAGACGCTGAATGGTTGTTCCACGCTACTTGGCCACTGGCGTCGGGGACTACCGTACTGCGTGGACAGGTAGCGTCCTGCGGGTGGAGGGGAGAGGCCATGATTGGCTCCAGGTGGCGCCAAAGGACCGTTGAGAACGCGGTCGGGTCACTCGCCCGACTTGTTGGTGTGTCGCTGTCTCTGTTTAGCCGATCGAATACGGTACCAAGTATGTGTGCTTGTGCTGTGCTGTCTTGTGCTCTGCTGTGCCGTACCGAAGGATGATGTTGTGAATGCTGCAGATGTGGATGCTCCTCACAGACCGTACCTGCAACAGAGGGGATGAACGGGCGGATGGGATCTCGCGCCAACGCCCATTGGCTTGAGGCAGATGGTCAGTGCCTCTCTATCCTCGCGGCTACAACCGTCTATGCGTTGTGAAGGAAGAATAATACCCAAGGGTTGCACTGGATAGGAAGAGGTGACAGGTGGGAAGGCATGCTTGGCTGTGATAGGGCCGATCCTGGAGTTGTGCGCGCGTGCGCGTGTGGGTGGAAAAGCCAACCAGCCACTGGAGCCTCGAGAAAGCCACACTGTGAACAAGCACTGTATTAGAGCCTGGTTTATTTTCAGGCACAGTGAGATTCGTGCCCATCTAGCTTTAAGTCCGTCGATCAAGGGACGAAGTGTAGCCGGGTTTTTATTAGCTATGGCGTTCACCGCTCTGCTTGGTAATGCTAGCAGCCAAAGTGAGTAACGAGGCAGGCAGGTTGGCGTCCGCCCATTCCGACTCCTTGAGGCTTGAGGCTTGCGGCTTGGGACCTGTCCAGCCGGGACTTTTCTTCGTACATTTATTCATAATTCCGGCATACCAGTGGCGAGACAGGAAATACGGTGGTGAGAATCTCTGCAAGTCAACGAGACCAGGCTTCGGGGCCATCCTGGAGGCAGCGATGATTCATCCTGCAAGGGACGGGGTGCCATAAATAGTGAATTCCCAAGAGGACGCTGTAATACTGACCGTAGTTGACTCGAGTGCGTTTTGCGTGCAATTCTCTCCGTGTTCGTACTGTATTTTAATCGCCCACCTCACTGGACCACCTCCACTGAAATTGCGCAGACTCTCCTTCTCTCAGTGGACACAGTGGATGAGTCCTGTTTCTCTTTCGTCTTTGCCCCCCGCCCCTCAACCCTGCCTAAGTCGCCTGCCGGTCATCGCTATACCCCCCTCCTGACTTGGTCCGTCCACCCCTCCCCCTTCCAAGTCCAACTTTCAAACGCAATCCACCAGTTCGTTCGCTGTCCTTCGCTGTCCTTGGTCCCTTTCTGCTCTCTTTGCTGGCCTTCGTTCATGCTTTCCCAAAATCTCTTGCTCGTGCCTCCTCCGTACACTCCCCCGTTTCCAAAACTCACCCCACTTGCCTTGCACACATTCACCTTCCCTCTAGCTAACTCTTTAATTTTTCCCTCTCTTTTTCCCCTTCCTTCTTGTTCTCTGATTTCCTCTCTCCACCACTTCCTCTTCCCTCCCTCTCCTCTTTACCCTTCATCACTTACCATCCTCGTTCGCCCTTCCTTCTTTCTTTCCGCCGCCTCTCTCTCTCCGTGATCTCTCTCTTTCCGCCCGCCGCCTCCTTTTGCTCCCTTGCGCTCGCCCCCGCGTTGCCCAGTTTGTTAGCCACTTGCGTCTGTTTGCCCGCTCGTCCGCCCCTGCCCGCAACATCGCACTGCGCAACCCGGCATTGGCATTGCTCAGCCACCGCAATTCAACGCGTCGCATCGCTTCGTCTTTGGGCTTCGAGAAAGCACTCTCAGCAGGACATCGGAATAAAGGTCAACTTGCCCAGCCCTAGGTTCTGGAAAAGGCGCTTTTATTGGTGATATACGCCGTTTTTAATCTCTGTACTTTATTCTTCGTCAATTCTTTTTGCTCGTTTTTTTCTGGCACACATACCAACCGCCCTACGCCATCACTTCGTACATCCTAATTCATTCGTCAATCACCAACCACTATTCTCGGACTTGACATATTCCCGAAAACACTCGAAAACAATACAAGAAAAGAGAAACAGTTCTAGAGGAAGAGGTGGGCCTTGGAAGTTTGCATCTGGATCGACATCGTTACTACGCTGCTCTGTTACCTTGTCTTTGATAGACAGTTCGGCTGGAGCCAGTCTTTGGTTGAGACAATTACCTGCTCTATCAGTTTGAGCGTGAATCTCCCGGGATTCCTTAAACCACCTGGTCAACGCAACCTCTGCCACTCGCACGAGGCGCCCGGTCATCATCCGATCTACGCCCGACATAGTCAGGTTCATTCCGCCACCGATCAAGCAATCGCATCCCCTGGTGAACTTGCTTCCTTGTTGAGGACTTGCCTGGCTGGACTATCACCCTCGTCACCAGTCACAGAACCACCTTTAGGGCAACTCTACATCGCCTCTATCGATCGCGTCACCGTGCCCGCATCGCCCTTTCCTTCCCATCGTGTTTTGTCTTGCATCGAATACCCTCCGGCTTCTTTAATTTTCACAACGGCTCGAAATACTCGTCGTGATCCCACTCCTTTTCTCCTCGTCCTCGACCGACAACTTCTTCGTTATTGGATTTGCGCCCTTTTCGTCATCTTCCAGACACGACAATTCTCCTGGGATCCTGCTTCAGCATCAGTAACCGGGAAATTGTCTTCTTGATACGACTCAGATACCCGCAACGCATAATTTTGCCTTATTGGTTTACAACACCCATCTAATTTTCGACAGCCGTCTCGCCCCACGAGACCATCGGTTGCCGTTCATTGTTCGTGATTTTGACCTCGTTTGAACCACGTTCCCTTATTACCGCTTTGAGCCATGGACGCTGGCGGTCTCGCTCAAATGTCTTCCAACGGTTTTATTTCCTCTAATGGATTGGCGATGCCATCTGGAGGCTTGGCTGCTCGTCGCGGTGGCCAGAACGTCAAGCCCTTGTCCTTTGAGACTCTCAACCAGAACAAGGACAAGGACGCAGGAGCTCCAACTCCTCGCACCAGTCGGTCTCATCTCCTGGCTGGCCTGCGGACGGCTCCCAAGTCTGCTTCTGCCGCCTCGTTTGGTCCCCAATCGCCCACTACCAATGCTCCCACACAATTTGCCCGCAACTCTATGGCTGGAAATGCCTACGGCACCGGCCACGATAGTGTCTACAATGCACCCAAGACCGCCTTTCCCCAGTACGGTGGCAATAACAATGGCTACAGCTCAATGATGAACCAGCAGTACACAGTCGACCAGGTTTTGGCCCCGCCCGAGCTTCCTATTGATGAACAGATTCAGGAGCACATGGACCCGGATCTCTACAATCGACTTGTGGCTACGAATCTGTATCTCGCCGAACAGCAGCAACGCCTACAGCAACAACTCAGGAGCGTTCAAGCTGCGGCCCAGCAGTTCCAGCAGCTGAACCTCAACAACCCGCAGTTGGCTCAGCATCAGCTCGCTCTTTATCAGCAGCAGCAACAGCAGCTTCAGAACATGCAACAGCAACTTAGCGTCCAGGCAGCCCTCACCCAACAGACCCAGCAAGCTCAACAGCAGATCTACTACAACCCAATGACTGGTCAATATTATGTCGACAACTCCGCACAGGTTCAGCTAGCTTCTCCTTATGCCGAGCAGCCCCAGACACCAGGCTTCAACAATCTCCAGCAGCAACTGCAGCAGCAGCAACAACAGCAGCAGCAGGGCACTCCTTCAGTTCAGGTTTCACCTCCGGTTGAGAGCCAGCCATTTTCCTTCCGAAGCAACTCTCCCCCTAAGCGATATGACTCCCCCACTGAGGTGACTCCTTTGCCACCGCCCTCTGCTAACGCGTTCCGCCGTGGTCACAAGAAGGCATCGTCACTTGCTCCTGTCAACAGCGCTCTGGCCGCTTCGCTTTCGTCTGACGCCCCCAAGTCTGCTGGGCCCAAGACCGCAACTTTCCCAGCGACTCCCTTGACTGGTGGGTACGGACCCGGTCAGGCTCGCGCTGGTGAGCACCCCGTTCGCCAGCCTCGTGGCCCACCTCCTTTAGAAGAGCTCAAGGCCAAGCCAACGGCCAAACTTGAGGGAAGCAAGAATTTTGCCGCTCGCACTCGCCGATCGGCTGTTCACAACCTTGTTCGTGCTGGGATGGAACGTCGCAAGGGTACTGGCAGCTCCTGTGGGAGTATGAGCCCTGTGTCTGAGGCTGCGGAGGAATCGAGCACGCCCATCACCGACAACGAGTCTGATTCTGGACGCAGCGGTTCCGGCAGCTTGGCTGGTGAAATGGACTGCTATCATTCCCGTACGACGACCAGCGGCTCCTGGGGCGCAATTGGCTCGGATCGACCAAGCTCGCGCCAGAAGGGTCGCAAGAGCTCTGGTAGCGTGGGTAGCTCTGCGTCTGTCTCTGAGACTGAGAGCAACTCGTTTGCCGATGTTTTCAAGAATGGCGCTCTGCGAGCAGCCAAGGCGCAAGAGTCGGCTGACAGTCAGCGCAAGGCACCAAGACTGGTGCTCACCAAGAGCACACCGGCTGCTTAAGGTGACGCTGCAACTGAACGATGAATATTACACTCCTTATTACGACTTATGCGCCCGGACTATTTCCTTATTTTTCAAATGATGGACTTCTCGGACTGGCGAATTGCATTTCAATGTTTTGCGTTTCGTCGTTGCTCTTTACCGTCACGAGGAGTCATTTGCTATTTTACCATTCTGCCAGAGGCGGACTATGGACGTCTTCTGTTTCTTTCCAACGCTTTTACCACTACCGAAGTTTATAATTCACTTCATAGTCTTTCCTTCAGACCTTACACATGGCTACGACATTTGGGGAATGCCCAGGGATTTTCTTGTCAGAGTAGACGGACCGTTCGTTCTTTTTTGTTTCGGGGGACTGGCGAGGAATCTTTATACCAATGAGGATGAGAAAACCACCAGAGGGCGGAAAAGCCTAGCTTGACGTCTCCGTGAGACTGTCAGAAGGACCCTCGGTGTGAGTTACGGCCGGCGGTCCCGGCGGGGATCCTTGTCTGGCAAATTTGATATTTGCTTTCGCTGCATTCCTTGGCGTCATTCTCACCTTGATGTTGGACACTGATCTCCCCCTCTCCCCCTCTGGGAAGAAGATGACACGCAAGAGTTCCCTTGTCTCGGAGGAAGTGCCGCGCTGCTGGGAATTTCTGAGTCATTGGACTTGGGGGAAGGAGAAAAGTGCCGGCGCAAGGCGGGGAGCATGTATACATAAATAGCTTATGAACTTGGCACAATACAAATTGACAGCCATTTCGAAGCATGGTGCAGGCGTGATGTGATGTTTGATCATCTTGTGCAATATGTGTTTGTCGTAGTAGCCTGAGATGACGAATGGGAGGGACAGGCATTGTTACTATTGGAGGGTCGGATCTTTGTCCAAACGGTTATTTCATGTGCAATTGCTTGCTGGCGTATATACCCCGTCCCCTCCAGCCAACGCCATCATCCATTCACTTCTGTTCACACAAGCTCTCAGTTTGACTCTTCCATTGCTCATCCATCTCATGCTTACTCATCACTTTCTCTGTCTCCCCCTCTCTCTTCTTCTCTCGTGTGCCGTCTCTCATTTCCCAGTACGCGTCCTCTCCTGGGCAAGCCGTCTTTTTTTATGTACATGGCCCCTCGTTTCTTTTCCCTCTTATACGTTGACGCGCTTTTTATTCCATTGTTCTTCCTCTTTGGTTTTTCGGGCCATTTCCCCGTCGCCGAGCCAGTTGAAAAATGATTTGTAGAGAACGTTGGCTGCAATCAACAGTCAGAAAATGGGTAGTGCTACCCAGTTGCCCTTGACAATCGGTCGGCCAAGTCTAGATTCGCTTCGGTCCAGTCCTTTTGAGTGCATGTCGGTCGACCTCGAGATGCAATGGCCCTGCTTATGACCACTTGATATCACTGGGCGCCCGAGTCCGCCGTTTGTGAGCGACGCCTCCCGCTCCCGGCGATGAAGTCATGCCAGAGAGGCCGAGGCCGAGGCCGAGGCTCAAGCCCGATGGGTTGCTGCCGTCTCTGCTCCCCGTCCCGTCCCTGCTGTGCAGCCCGTCACGGCTTCTCAGCCCTTCGCGACTGACAGATGATCGCACAACATTCTCCTTGTTACTCAGGCTGCTTTCGCTGCGAACGACCATGGGGGTATCCGCACGCACGATACCAGCTCCAGAGGAACCCGGCATCCTCGCACTTGACGACGCGGCCATCGACGTCCTGGGAAGGCGGCTCTTGCCAGCAGCATTGCCAAGCGAGACGGACTCTCCACTGACTCTGCGCGGGATCCCGGTCGGCCCATCTCGGCTTCGGGGCCGGTAAATGCTGTTTTCCCGTTCCAGGGCCGCCTGTCGACGAGGACTGGCGGCCACTTCGATGAACGCGTTTCCTGCCAAGCTGCTTCTGCTCCTATGCGTAGGCGTCTGCGGAACCGAGACCGACGAGTGGAGGCCTGGAGGCGTGTAACTCGTGTTACGTCGCGACATCGACCTCCGGGAGTTTGTCGAGCTGGGTACCGAACTTGGAACACCCTCAAGCTGTCTCGGGGACACCTCAATGTTGGACCTGACCAGCTCGGATGCCAAGTTTCGGACCAGGACCGCACTATCCTTCTCAGACAGAGTCTGGATGGCATCCATAAGCGAGCGGACCTGGGAACTGTTGAGTGTCCTCGTGCCGTCACCATTCCCAAGCCCTGGCTCACAGGCATCTATGATATTTCTCACAAGCCTGAGCAGGTTGAGCCGCACCACGGCCTTCTTGTGTCCCAACCGTTGCGCAATACCCGCAAACATCTCGGGCTTCGCCAGCGAGGCCGCGACTGACGGGCTCAAACGCAGCAGTTTGAGGAGGGGCTCCAGCAAGTTCGAGTCAAACGCATTAAGTTTGTTGGTGCTGAAACAGCTGACAATGGCCCTCATAAAGTGGCCCTCCACCAAATGGCTCTCCACGTTGGCCGTCTCTTCCTGGAGCCAGACCAGGATGGCATCCAGGGCCGTTACCTGCCAGTACTGGTCTGTCAGAAGAGAAACGTAAAAGTCAAGGCCCTTGTTCTGCCAAAGATACCGGCGACCTTTGGACCCGGAATGCGCCATATCGCACAGAATTGGTAGAGCAAACTCCTTCGGGGGGCGGTCGGTCTGCATGATTCGGAGGAGCAAGGGAATGATGCCTCCCACAGCTGCATCCTCCTGTCTCTCCTTGCTGAGCCGGCAGAGGTTGAAGAGGGTGTTGAGTACCTGGTTGCAAATCTCGCGGAAATGAGTCTGGCCCTTTTTCATACTATAGCTGAGGAGGTCGATTAGGAATTCAATGGCGTCGGCCGAGTGTAGAGACTCGATGGTCGTCGAGAGCATGGAAAGGTTCTTGATAAACTTCAGCATAGTGACTTGGTGCAGGGGGCTCATCCGCCGCAGATCCTTGAGGACGCTCTTTAGCACCTGTCGGTCCGCCACCACCTCCTTGACATAGTTCTCCGCCTGGCTGAATAGGTAGAAGATATTGACAATACGTCCTTCAATGAGCTCGTCCAGCTCATTCTCGCCTTCTTCGTCGAGAACTCGATGCAGCACAAGTGCTAACGGGTACAAGATCTTGCTACGAGAGAATATCCTGCAAAAGTCGTTTTTGGGTGTTGGACCTTGAAGTTCGAAGACATTCCAGATGCCGTTTACGCCGATGAGGACAAGGTCTCGAGTATTATCGTAGTCTTCGTCGAGGAATTCGACCAAAACATTCAAACCACCAGCTGAAACGAACATCTGCAAGGTGAGAGTAGAAGTCTGATACATTTGCCGTACAAAAGCAGCCGCTTCGAGACGTATCTCGTCCGAATACTGTCTGGCAGCAAATCGTGTAATAATAGGGATACCACCCACGAAACAGAGGTTTTCTTGAATTTCGACATCGTCGAGAATAATCTGTCCATGTCAGTTACCAAGCGAGGTGCTTATGGGACTTATGGAGTGACATACTGCGTTGACAACCTTCAGCAATTGCAAAATCATATATTGCCGGCTCTTGAGTGTGCAAGTCTCCAGGATCTCCAAAATGGGTAGCAGGCCGTGAGCACTGATGATGAGGTTTTTGACCTCACTGTTCTCCCAAAGTAAAGCGAGCTGGAGATGTTCAGTACCAAGATGCTAAACGGGTTTCCCGATCGACTTACCAAGTCTTCCGAGTACTCGGCAAGCGCATCTTCGCCTTCCGACGACTTCAAAGACCTGACCAGGCCTTCCACCTTTTCTGCTAATCTGGCATGCCTGTCTCTGGCAATGTTGGCTTCCAAGTCCATCTCGTCCCAACCTGGATCCATGGACGCAAACGGGTCATCCTCGTCGTCGTCATCGCCAAGCCATGAATTACTGGATACTCTCGATAGGAGCATCAGCCCACCGTCTTCAGAGCCCCGTTCGCTCTCCTCCTTTTCAGTGACAGCACCTCCAGGTCCGAAAATGTCGCTGAAATCCTCATCGTCCTCCTCAGCGAACTTTTGAATCTCTATTGACGAGCGTGTACGTCGCATTGGTCGATCGGGCAATACTGATGGTCGCGACGCAAGCTTCTTCTTAATACTTCCGCCGAAAGGATCCTGCATCGATCGAGGTAAACTTGTGAGATCTGAAGGGTGAAATAGTTGGGGTGCGTCGCTTTGTCGTGAGCTCTGAAAGAGATGTTAGCATGGGCCAGGTCGAGGGCAGAACAAAGGCAATGAATCGCACCTTTTTAACCGCCTGGTTCGGGCGTCGGGTAAAGACACTGTCGTTATCCACAAAGAGATCGGAAAAGTCTTCGATGCTTTGCTCTCGGTATACCGTCTCTGGTCTCGAGGGAAGTTCGAACCGGTTGAAGTGCGACTTTGTTGGTGACCTGGCTCGTCCAGAACCAGACAGGCCTGCAGCCTTAGTTGTGGACTTGGTTCGGTTATGTGTTTTTGGTGAAGCTGACGCCGACGCCATGGACTTCTCTACCCTCTTGGGAAGAGGTCTGATCGTCTGTTCTTGAGGGTCAATATCCTGCCAATGACTGAGCCCCTTGATAGTCATGAGTTCCCCATCAAAGTCTTCATCGTAGCTGGAATCATTCCTTCCATCATTTATGGACGCAAAGGCCTTGAGTCGATCGCTTGATAATAAACCTCCAAAGTTGTCTTGCGGTTTGAGATGCGGCAGTTGGAGAGCACTCGGGGAGATTGCAGTGGTAAAGTCGTCGTCCCAGTTGTCGTCATCTAGAGAATCCATGTAAGTGTCTTACTTCGGAGACAATTGCGAAAGTGGAAGGCCGTTTTCGGATTGCCTTGAGCAATAAGGGAAAACTCGCAACATACCAGCAATTTCAGGCTTACTGAAAGCATCGGCGCCAGGTCGAGGCTTCGCAAGAGACAGTGGCGCCTTGTTCGGCGTGCCACCTGTAAATCTGGGCGGAGGACCAGCCTCAGAACCAGTTGAAGCACGGAGCGATGACTCTGACGACTTGAGAGCCTTGTTCCACTGCTTGACTTCCTCCACAGCTTGACTGAAGTTGGACGGTGCTTTAGAGACCGGGGCTTCTGCTCGGCGGCATCCTGTTATCCAGGCATGGCGGAGAAGTTTGCGGGCGCTGACTCGGAGGTTGGGATCCTTTTGAAAACATTGCATCAAGAAGTCTCGTGCCGCCTGCACCAAGTCAGTCACAGTCACAGAGAAGAAAGGGAGGGCAGTATGCTTACCGCAGAAATGCCCTCAGGCAGAGGGGGATGGTCGTCATTGACAATGGCAAACAAGGCGGGCATTGCAGCCAAATTGTGATACGGAGGCTTGCCTTGCAGCAACTCAATCACCGTGCAACCAACACTCCAAATATCAGAGGCAGAGCTGGCTCCCGACAATTGAATGATTTCAGGGGCCATCCAATACGGTGTCCCTACAACCTGGTGCTCCTTGTCCTGCCCACCACCAGCCAACGTGCTTGTCGACACACCAAAATCTGCCAGTTTCACGGTGCCATCTTTGGTCGTAAGGATGTTGGCGCCTTTGATATCTCGGTGTATTACACCTTGGTCGTGAAGATAATGGAGACCTTGGAGGACTTGGGTCATGTACACGCCGACAAGGTTCTCGGGAAACTTGCCATATGCCTTGCAGATGGAATGTAATGATCCATTTTCGCAGTACCTGACATGGACGTTAGTTCCTGATCGTAGACGTCCGACGGGAGAGAGTCATACTCCAAGATGATGTTCAGGCAGTCCGCCGACTTGACGAAGCCAATATACTTGACAATGTTGTCATGCTGGTAGGCATTAGCTATTGGTCAAGGCAGTTTGCGGAGTAAGCTTCTTACATGTAGGTTCTTGAGTAAGTCGATTTCACTCTAACATGTTCCGGCCGTCAGCACATCTCCATCCAGCAATGCATGCGCTTCAACCGCAAAGGGCTCTTGTTAGAAAACCACCCACCTCGATCATGCGCAACTCGCTCTTGGGTAGATCTGCAATTTTGATCTGCTTCACAGCAACGGCCTCGCCGGTTCCCCAGTTGAAAGCCTTGTAAACCGAACCAAAGGCGCCCTTGCCTAAGCATTCACCTAAGCGCTGTGTTCCCATCAACGATCATATATTAGCCAGCTTGTACATTTCGGGACTGCAGCTCGACGGTATAGATTGGGTGGAGCCCGAACATGTACAGAGATCGATTCAACAGCTCGCGAGGAATTATACGCACGTAGTCCTTCAATCCAGGGTCCTGCAAGGCAGAGCTCTCGCGGTGCTTGTCCTTCCGTGAGGGAGTGCCGGGCACGGCTGAGCGCGGTCGGCCATTGGCGTACTGCCGGTCGGGCACCATCTTTCGAATCGGCTCTTCCCCCGGTGATGCTCAAGCTGTAGCAGATCCCCCGGGGCAAGAGGAGCGTCTTCAGCCAGATGGCGAAGCAAAGGGAAGGGTAACGAACGACGGGGGGCGGAGTAAGTGGACAGGCAGCCGGACAGCGAACGGGGGGCGGAGGGCGAGAAGGGGATTCGAGGACGGAGAGACGGTCGTCAAGGCGGGGATCGCATCTCCAGGCTAGGATCGAGCTGTGGCAGCGGGGAGGGGTTTGGAGGACGTCCGCATGCCAGATTGGATGCCTGCCTAATGGGTATGAGGTTTCGTGTGTCGTCGAAAGGTACCGGCCGTTCGCGTGTGTGGTCTCTTTTTTTTTTCGTTCACGGTAGAGGTCGCAGGTTCATCGGCCGTGGGAGGTGTGTGGCTTTTCTCGGAGCTCTGATGCCTCTGGGGGTGTGGGCGTGGAAGTACCACGCTGTAAGCTGGCCTGCAGTAGGAGGGAGGGGCGGATGGTTCAGCGGCAGGAAGACGGCGTGGATTGGAGGGCGGGCCCGAGGGGGGAAGAGTCGAGAGCCAGTTGAATTACGAAAGGGAGAAGGAGACGGGGAAGAGAGAACAGAAATGGGAAGAGAAAGGAGGGACCAATGCGCTGTAAGGGAAAAGAGAGTGACAAACTGGAAACCCAGCTATTCGTATTGTAGTTACGGAGGATGGAGTACCGAGTACTCGTTGGTGAAGGAGGATGAAAGAAGACGCCTGCTGGAAATGGAAGTGGAAGTGGAAGGGTGGGGAGAAGAGGAAGAGACAATGCCAATCACTCAATGCAACACTGGTACAGTATAGGTAGGTACCTTGGGCTGTCTCTTGGGTCTCTTGGGTCTCTTGGGTCTTGTTCAATGGGATGGACCCAATGTCTTGCAACCCAACTCCAAGCCAACTCACAACTCACTCCCTCAACTCCCCAACTCCCGTCCCGAGTGGACGCCCACACACCTCCTACGTAGCCCTGTAAGCCACCGCCTGTAGGTCGCCTACCGCCAGCCTATGGGGGCGCCCGAATGCAGCCCTGGGGGTCCCTCGAGCCTTGGAGAGCCTGGGCAAGCAAGCAAGTCCCCTCCACTGCACGAGGGACGTGTGGCAGAGCAGGGGAGCCCCCATGCAAGGGCGGTTCCCTCCATGATTTGCCCATGAGAAACGCTGGCTGTATGTCCCCCCATCATGATTCATCCTCCTTCCTCGATCCCTTGACCTGGTGCGGGAGACCTGATTTGGAGCTGGAGCTGGTGCTGGTGCCGCATGGCGGCTATTCCTGGACAGAAGGGGAGAGAGGCAAAGAAAGTGAGGGGAAAGGGACTGCATCTGCTGCAGCCTCAAATGCCACAGCAAGAAGACAAACATCACCTTGTTTCCTTTGCAGAGATCGATCAACCGACTAACAAGAGGTATCCAGAGATTGGCCCACCTCGCCCGTCTCCCAATCTCCGGGTTTGTCTTCGCTGACTCTTGTCATGACTCCCCCGTCTGTCTTGGTTGACTGGTATGGTAATTCCACGGCTGACAATGTCTCTCCATCACCCCGAGTTCCCCGTAGTTCTTTATTTATTTGTTTACTTTTGTCATGGTTGCTGTTGAAATTTCCTTTTTCCTTTTTGCTTTTCCTTCGTGTAAGCTCCTCGGCAACAAGGAAAAAAAAGAAAGGAAGAGTAGAAAAAAACAAGACTATTGAAGAACAATAGTGTCACAAGCTGCTAAACGAGATGCAATCAAGACAATACTCCGTACCCAACCCCAAATTAATCAGGCACAAGGGGGATGTGATTGATAACCCGTCTCAGTCAAGACGTCCTCGGCTGCCTAGATGAACATGCAAGGCAAGTTATTCCTGATCATGGAATGTTGAGTTGTAACAGAATGTCGTCACATTCTCCCACAGCCTAATTATCAAGACACAAGACACCGACGGAAACACAGCTCAACCTGCAGATCACGTCCGTACTTGATCATCGCGTGTGAGCTTTGCGTGTCATGACAACGCACACTACCCAGGAAAGCCATTGTGTCTTGAATGGGGTAGCGAGGTCTCACTTGAAGTCGTCTTCCCCGGGCGCCCCTCTCCCCTCGAGAGTGGACAAGGCATAATCTAACCAAGAGAACCTGAGACAAAACAATGCCGTGGCTGCAGTCGCCGGACGAGGCTCCGAACCGAGACTTTGTTTTCGTACTTCAATCATGTATTCATCCCTGCTTGCCTACCTACCCATCTATGAAGCCACCTCGTCTTCGTGAGTGAATCAGGGCGCATATTCATTCATCCCTCGTCTCACCTCCAAGCCTCGGCTCTCCTCCACATCCCGCTCAACAAGAGGGAGACGCTCCCATCACCGTCCGCTACAGGCAGGTAGCTACTGCAACACGACGCGTCCGCTTTCTTGGAGCTCACCTCAGCTCTCAAGAAACTGCACATCTTTTCCTAATGCCAGCAGCTGTCACCCACACAATCACACACCCCCCTGTGCAAGAATCCATGCAACCCATTAAAAATCCCTCTTCCCGAGGAGTCTGTCCCTTCAGCTCGTTCCAGCAACGCCTCAACTGGCGGCGCCCGTTCAGCCTGCGGCGGTTCGTACTTGGTACTTCGTACAGATCCGGTATCAAATCTCACGCCTTGCTGCCGCTAATGCGACTCATCCCGGGCAGTTCGACACTCAATCGCCCATCCTGGCTTTCTCCAGCCTCCCATCCGGCCGTCTTCCAGTCCCAACTCCTCCTGCAACCTCTTTCCGGCTTCTTCTTACCGTCCCTGCCGTACCAAAGCTAGCTCACACCCGTCGGTGCCATCTTTGCCTTTCCAGTCCCCCGCACCAGGCAGAATTGTCCGCATGCAAAGCACAATGTGCCTCCAACTACAACCACACACCGAGCCGAAGCCCGTCGTTCCAAGGCATCCCAGCCCTGTCAACACATGTTTCCCACGGGTCCGGGGCGCCGCCGATCCGATTTGGCGCATCACGCGGGCTCTAAAAAAGAGTATATCCCTGCCCTGTCCGCCGTGCCCTTGTTCCCTCCACTGGGCGAAAGCTGACGTGACGCTGGCATGACGGTCTTTTTGTGTCGCGGCGCGAAGGAAAAACCTCCAGGGATTGCTGTCAATGCCATGAACAAAGCTCTCCACTCGTTTTCCGCACCATCGAAACCGCCAGTCCAAGATGGACGAAGCCACCCTCAATGCGTTCACACCAACAGCCCAACTTTGGGAGCGGTGAGGTCCAAAGCTACCTACCTACCTTAGCTACCTAGCTACCTACCTAGGTATCTAACTACCTCACGGATGTACGAATAAGTACATGTACAACGGATTTATTCGTACGTTATTAGTCTACTTGTGCAATCCGTACACCGAAAACGGTCATTGAAACAAGCACTTACCCGTAGAGCCACGCATCCGTTCGTTATCTGATACGCGTTGACTTGGTTCTGGTACTGATACAGATGCCCGCCCCGACTCCTCCTCCTCCTCTTTTCTCTAGTATGTACCTACCTAGAGTATCGAACAACGCACAGATATGAATGCATTCGCACATGGCAAGCTTAGAGGAATCACTTGTACCCCGATCCAGGGTCCCGGAAACTCGAGGCCCTTATCCTTACTCCCGATTCATGGCTTGTATAGCTCAAACGAGCTCTGTCAACAACATTCATCAAAACACCCTACTACGGATAAACGGTAGAGATTTGCGTTCGGCGCCAAAGCAATTTCAATTCTCATCTCAAAAAGCAAATCCCAGGTAATTCGATTCCATTGTGCTCATATCCCAGGCTGTACCAAGTACGCGCCTACCTTTTCCTCAGCATTATGATCGATATAGGTGGCTTGAGTTTGCCCAAACCTCCTTGAAAAGAAACCGTTTCCAGTACGCCTGTTGTATAATACAAATAACCATAGATCCTTCTTGCAAATCCCTTTATATTTTGGATGATGTATCATCTTTGCCGGCATTCCTGACACACATTTTACTTCAATAAAACTCGTAACATTGCCAAATGCTTTGGCTCCTCTAATCCGTTCCGTCTCGGGGTAGAGTTCTGCTGAGGCCAGCCTCAGCCCACCATTCATCTGGGATATCCTCTCGATGGGCCAGGCGTCGGACAATGCGCTGCATCCCGTCCCAATCTTCGTCCCCGGCATTGCCAGACCCCGTTGAGCTCTCGCGGTTCAAGCTCCGGGATTCCGGCCCCTGCTCATCATCAGACGTGCCCACTGACAACTGTCCAATCCATCCATGTCGAGATCCACGCAACGGTGGGAATGGAGGTCTCCTATTTCTAGCGGTATCAACCATACTTTCAGGTTCCCGCTGGGTGGTTGAACGATCTCGCATCCACATATTTCCGGAGCCGTATTCAGATGCTCGGCTGCGAGGCCCGGAGACTGGCCCAGCTTGGCGTGTAGGGAAGTACTCGCCACTGGGGATGTGTGCGTCAAGAGGGAAATGGGGAAGTCGCACTCGAACTCTGCGTCTATCTTCCGGCTGCAGACGCCGACGTCTGCGTAGAGTTTCCGGACGAGACTCATGGTCAAAATCTTCTGTGTCTGAGTTTTCACGCCCAGATTCACATGCCTGATCAACAATGGCTTCCGCTGCAATCACGGCAGCATCGGGAGTAGTCATTGAGGTGCCAGAGGCACCAGCGCTCTGTGAGGCGACAGTGGAGGCGAAGGAAGATCCGGCACTTGGAGGTTGAGGATCAGGTGTCAAGGTAGTGAGGAGAGTATTCCACACTTCAGGGCTCAGACTTCTCTCACGATCGCCAAGCCCATTGACATCCTGGAACCGTTGCAGGGCCTCGTTGTGGCGTTCTTCGCCACCCCCCTGGTTCAACGGAGTTGAGATGGTAGAACCATCGTGTCTTCGCCGCCTGGTGGCGGCATAAATCGCCGCTGTTGTAAGAGGTAAGCTCGGTTGTCGGGTCAATGGGAGCAAGCCAGACTCATGAGCACGGGGCTGCGAGTCAACACCATTCGACTCCCTGGGGGGAGCAATATTCTGTTGTCAGTGATTAATAAAATATCTATTGAAATGCGGGACGGCACGATACGCGCAATCGTGAGGGTGGCTTACGGCTGGGAGTAACGTGTTCCTGGTGGTCTCTGGGAAAGGCCCATCTGCGAAGGTACCTAGAAATGAATATCCGTCGGCATCGGTGGCATTATCTCTCCCTCTAAGAGGGTTCCCAGTAAAGAGGCTGTGAAGCTGCTCTTCGAAATGTTCTCTTTGGCGATCGTCGGTTCTGGCCATCTCTCTCAAAACTTCGCGAAATGGGGTCTGGTCGCTTGCGGCGGCGGCTGCAGCGGCTTGCTCGTAAAGCATATCCTGGCGAAGAAAAGCAATCTCTCGATCAACATCAACGGCACTTCTAGTGCGCGATGGATGGGAAGGAGCTGTCAAACGATCTCGAATAGACATCTGTCGGCGCATAGCTGCACGACGCTCACGAGAATCGGGTCGACCATGGCGTCGAATACCAGAACGGGATGGCGAAGTGGCCTTGTCTGCAGCCTTGGATGGCAAATCCGACTCGACAGGGGCGATGAACAGTCTGCGAGGGGTTCGTGGTTAATCAGTGAACGAGTTCCTTGATAAGGCGGTCGACACGGCGGCGACGACATTAATGGTAGAGAGTGTGCGAAAATGATTGACGGCGGGGTAAAGTCACAACCGCGACGCGATGCGCGATGCACGATGCGCGGGCATTGAATGGTGATGGCGACAAGATCCATCCGTAACGAGGACCAGGGGAGTGCGGGCTGCGCTGGCGCGACAACGTCAAGCGACAAAACAAAGGATGGATGGGGGGAAGAGAAGGTCGCTTACGGGAGGCCCATTTTGAAGTAGGGAGAACCTCAAAACTGGATGAAACGAATGGAGATGAAATCAAACGCTGGAAAAAGACGTCGGGAACCGGCGCGGATGATGAAAAGCGCGAGTGGTGATGATGAACGGTGCCTGGACTTGAAGGAAACGCAGATGGGTCGGGAGACGGCTCGCGCTCGGGGCGTTGAACTTGCTAATTTTTCGCGGGGACGGGAGTTACGAGGGCGAGCCGAAAGGTTTGGAAAAGAAGGGAGCGGACCGACGAGTCACGAGTGGCCGGTTTGTGGCTGCATGCGTCGAGAAGGTGGGCGTGATAGTGACTGTTAAGGCAGACTGGACTGTTGGAGGATTGAGTCACATGTTGACATGGAAAACTTTAACATGAAACAACAGTATGTGGCTGGGGCTGCACACTACTGCGCCACGCATTGTGCCAATCCACTCCGTCATAAAACGGGGCTACTTGGCCACCTAGCAAGACTTGTGGCTGATGCTCAAAGCTGTCAGCAGATGTGGGTTCACTGTGGCTCACCCGCTCTTGATGTGGGGCTTTCATCGAAACGAAGGCCGCCTTGAAAATTATTGGGCGATGATGATGGCTTCAACTCATCCCACGGATGCCAAATTTCAGCCCTGAGGTCACAACGGCACCTCTCTCTGCCCCGTCAATTGACTAGGGGGGAACTCTTTCGATACGTCCGGGTCACCCTGAGCCCTCCTCAGGTCTCTATCGCCCATTCCGGGAGCGGTGGGATGCCTTCTCACCATGCCTACCTCCCATGAGATCCAGCTCGCGGTAAGTCGCATCTTGCGCACCATGTCTGGTCAGAGGAAGCATGGGTACCGCGATATCCGCCTGGGTCTTGAACGGATGAGGAAAATCGCTCCAGAAACCCAGGAATGGAAGGGGGTGCACGTCGCAGGCACCAATGGCAAAGGCTCCATTTGCGCCTATCTCGGCGGTTTCTTTAGGCTTGCGGGCATTGGTTATGGAAGCTATACCTCCCCGGCGTTTCCAGAAAAGCATAACGGCGTTCTCATCAATGGCTTGTATGTGAATCCTGCCATGTACGAGTCGACCCTGCAAGCCGTACAGGCCAGCTGGGACCACATAGCTACTCGCTGGAGTTTCAACCATGCCGAAGATCCTGAATCCCTATCGCCCTTTGAGCTTGAAACTGCGACGGCCTTTCGTGTATTTGAAAACATGCACGTACCATACGGCATCGTCGAGGTTGGCATGGGTGGTGCCACGGACGCCACCAATATCATGAAGGAAAAGGCCGTGACCATCATCTCGAAAATTGGTCTCGATCACCAAGAATACCTCGGAAGTACCATTGAGGACATTGCCAAGGTAAAAGCTGGCATCATGCACAAGAGCGTTCCCTGCATCGTCGATCACACCAACCCACCTTCGGTCGTACGTGCGCTTCGAGAGCACGCCCGTGAGATAGGAACAGAGATTCTTCTGACCTGGAAGGCCGAATCATTTCTCATGACTCTCAACAACGAGAAGTGGAAACTGGAAAGCTATCAGATTCAGAACCTGCTGTGTGCTGCTATGGCGTTCCGGCACTTGTTCCCCCATAAGGAGATCAATCTCAACAAGGTTCTTGAGACGACACCACTTCCGCCTGGACGAATGCAAAAGGCATTTTACACAGCAGCTGATGCGGGCATCCACCGTCGAGAGATATTGGCCGATGGCGCTCACAACATGCTGGGCATTGAAGGACTTGTAAGTCATGTTGACAAGCAGCTTCGTCGGGGTGAGCAACCAGTCACTTGGGTTATGGGAATGTCATCAAGCAAACACAAGCCTTTTGACGAGATTATCGAAAAAGTCGTCTGGCCGCAGGACAACCTGGCGTTTGTTGAATTCGAGCAAGGGCCCAACGATCCTCCACCTGCCCCCGCCAACTTCGGCTCCGAACATGCCAAGATCCTCGTTCGAGATCAAAGCCAAGTGTACACAGGTCCCCCAACCATCGAGAGTGGGTTGAAATGGGCCTGCGCCAAAGCTGGGGAAGACGGGCCAATCGTGGTCACGGGTAGTCTGTATCTCATGAGGGATCTGCTCAATCTGGAGGGGATCTTTCGAACGAATACGATCAAGACTCGAAGGCCAGGTAGGGCCCAACTCTATCAATATGTCCAGCGTGCAAGCAAACGAGAATTAACACCAAATGAGAAGAGCGAGTTTAAACAGGCACGCCGTCACTGGTATCTTTCACCAGTACGTCCCCCGGGATTATCCAAGTTCCACAAGCCTGACGAACCCGGCACTTCAAAAGCTGCCGCAAAGAAGTCGGAGCAGCAACGGCAGGCCGCGTACCACAAGAACCAATGGGAAGGATATAAGGAGACGATCACGACTATTCAGAGAGAAGTGAAAGAAAGGAAAAAGGGTGTCAAAGCACCAGAGGCACCAGACCTCATCGAGAACATTTCACAAAACATCAAAGAGTTGGAACAACAAGTCATCAAACATAAGGAGGAGTATTACGCAGCCATGTACGGACTGAGGGGCTACCATGCGAAGCCAAGCAAGAAGTTCTGGGGGTATAACAGAATATTCGGATCTGAGAAGCAACCCAAGCCGCCACCCAAATCCCCATTCCTTCAGCGCCAGGGCAAAGACAATGGACAGCCCGTCTTGGAACGCAAGGAGGAAACGGTGGAAGAAGTAGCTGCTGCCGTGACGGCAAAAGAGAAGCGAGATTTGAAGACGCAGCTCATGGCAGAAAAGAAGCGCGAAGAGCAAGCAGAGGAGGAAGCAAAGGAAATAATTGAGGCAAAGGAAGAGGTCAGGGTCAAGGAAGAAGTCAAGGCCAAGGATGAAGTCAAGGCCAAGGAAGAAAAGGATGAAGAGGAAAAGGTCAAAAAAGAGGTTGGGGACATCTCTTCACGAACCCCGGAATCAGGTCGAAGCTGAGAACCGAGACTGGTTGGGGTTTCAAGCATAACGAGGAGTTTGGACCTTGTAACACTACCCGACTTAGGAAAATGTCGGAACGAAGGGATGACATGAATACTATAGAGGTCTCTCAGACCAACTTTTGGATTGTACATTACCTGTATGAATTGGACATGAGGAGTATCCATTCTAAGTCTACTATCAGCTGCGTCGTAAGGTACTCTTGCTAACTATGCACATATGTAAACTCCAGCATGTACTACATCCATCCCTCAACAGCTCATATTCGATGCCTCACTTTAACAGCATGCTACAGCATCACATGATCAGACCCTCTCTTCTCGAATCAGAATCTCGGAACCAACTTCCCCTTGACTCTCCCAACTTGCACTCTCTCGCACACAAAGATCAGCATGTCTACGTCTCGAACCCACCTCATCATCGTATGCTGTCACGGCATATGGCTAGGAGGACCCTCGCGAGGCCTGGACGAAGCAGAATGGCTGATTGCCGATTTTCAGCGCGGCGAGACGGGCACCTTTGTCGAGCACGTCAAAGCCGGGGTTGGAGCTCTGGCCAAGGATCGAGAAGCGTCTGTTCTCATCTTCTCCGGGTAGCGTTTTCTTGATAGAGTGTAAGAGACTGGAGAAGGAGGACTAATGGATCTGGTGGATAGGGGCCCGACGAGACCGGAGACGGAAATATCTGAGGCACAGAGCTATGCGAACATTGCAGCTCGGAACGAGTACTGGGGCTCCCTCCCTGGCGAGGTATCAAGAGACGAGGTCCTCGTTGAAGGCCGGGCTCTCGATTCCTACCACAACGTCCTCTTCTCGCTGACGCTCTTCCACTCGCACTTCCAAGCCTGGCCCGAACACGTAACCATCATCAGCCACAACTTCAAGAAAGAGCGTCTCGTCGACGGCCACTGTGCGGCTATTGGCTTCCCCCTCAACCGCGTGTCCTTCATCGGCATCGATCCCCCCGGCATGGCCGCTCTGGCGGCGGGAGGGAACGGCGGTGACGGGGGAGGAGGCAAGAAGGAGGCGATGAAAGGCGTGAGCATAGCGATGGGGGAGTGGACGGGCGATCCGCACGGAAGAGGCGAGAGCTTGGCGGGGAAGAGGGCGAGGAGGAATCCTTGGGGTATTTGGCAGGGCGTGTTTCCAGAGGGAGTGAGGGATCGTGGGGGGTTAGTTGTCAAGGAAGACGGTGGCAGTGAAGTGTTGTACGAGGAGGCGACCAGACCGTGGTGACATTGATCAAACAAAAGGCCACGGCAAGAAATACTCGAATGGAATTCACAATACATCAAGTCTATTTGGTTCATTATCCCATTCACAACTTCCCCTCCCTCCTCTCCCTCGGCCCCCGCTCAACAGCCTCAACCAAGAACCTCACCGCATCCTCCACCATGTCCTTGCTGAACCGATGTCCCACGCCCTCATACACGCGGTCCTCGACCACCACGCGCGCATCCTCCAACCACCCTCCCTCGCCCACCGCATCCCTCAGCAGATCCGCCACCGGCTTCGTCTTGGCGTACGGCACAAGGGCGTCCTCGGCCCCCGAGCACAGCAGCAGCCGCTTGTTGCGCACGCATGGCTCCAGCACCGCGCGCAGGCGGGTGCGCTCCGCGGGCGCCAGGGGCAAAGGCGGGATGGGCGCGGTGCCGAAGAGGATGGCCTTGGGGTCGCGGGTCAGACAAGTAGCCACGAGGTCCGGTGGGAAGTATTTGCTTCCGAGGAACGAGGCCCCGAAGGGGAGGTTTGTGGAAGCCGCCCTGTCGCTCATGAGTTCTGTACGAGTCCCCCCAAAGTCAGCCAAACAGCGCGCTCAGTCATAACAAGAATGCCGCAACATCATCACCACTCACCCATAAAGTCGGGACACCCAACGATGGCCACAGCCGTGTCGATCCTCTCCTCTCCCACCCACGCCTGCCACGCGCTGTGCCCTCCCAAACTCCATCCCAGACACACATGGGCATCCACCTCCCTCCCCAAATACCCAGCCACCAAGTCCATCAGCCCGCTCATGTCCGCCACCGCTCCCTTGACCATGCCCACCATGTCCAGCGCGTGCCTTTCATTGCCCCCGTCCCACGTCCTGTTGGCCTCCTCGCTGACGAGCCGCGTGCCGTGGTTGGGCATGTCAAACGCCAGCGCCACCAGACCTCGCCGGCGGCCGCCGCTGTCGGCAGAGCGGGCGTGCCACGCCGCCAGGGTCCGGCGGGCAATGTCGTTCATCCGGGCCCGGACGCGGGTGCGCGGGTGCAGCAGCCACAGGCAAGTCACCGGGGCCGAGGCCGGCAGCTCGTCGAGGCCGTAGACGTCGACGAGGAGGCCGGCCATGGGCATGGTCCTCACGGAGACGTCTGGCGGGGGCGGGAGGCCCTTTGTTGCGTAAGTTTCCTTCATCGCAGCTTCAAGTCAGTCTTATTGTGTGGAATAAAGATAGAAGCCAAGTGAGAAAGCTATCATCTCATCAAACAATGAAGAGTGTCAACTTCCATCTGCTCTCTTTCTGTCGATCCCAGTTGATCCCCGCGTTAGATATCGGTTGTGGGGCTCAGAGACGGCCTGTTCCATGTCACATTGATATTGTATGGAAACAATAGTATTTACACCTATTGCATGTGTGCGTGTACCTTACATATGCACGATAAGCGAAATTATTGAAGAGGAAACCAGTGCGTAGATCAAATTTCGTTGATTGACCGAGAAATCACTGTTTTGTATGGTGACTCCCTGAGCTGGTTGGGCACGTAAAAGACGTCTGTCCCTCATCTACGAGAAAGAATCCCTCTAGTTTCGACTATCAGTTCACAAAAGTACAACATTGAAGCATCAGTCCGGTAAAATGAGTCAATGGTTCAATTCTTCAAGGAACTCAAACTCTCTGTAAAGAAAAATACTTGGGATACCAACCAACACCGCCGTGCACATGCCTGACCATACCAAATGAAAACCACTGGCCGCTTCCTTATAAGTAATATACTGTAGGTATCGAAGAAAACAAAAGAAACTAAATCAATACATCATATCAGAATATCGCCATGCTGTTCAAGAACAAAAGACTGCCTGCCCTAACGCCCCTTGCACCAGTTCCCTAACAGTCCCTTTCAGTCCGTGTCCCAAGCCCAGTGCGCTGCTTTGAAATACCCCTGTATCAGCGCTCAATGGCACCGCCTTCTCTGGTTCATTCTCACTCATCCTCGAGTTCAGTGTGGGAAAGGAAGTCCTCGTTCTTGACCGCATAGTAAATCGCAAGAATTGAATCTCGATCAAGGGTTACCAGCTCCCAGTCTCCAATCTACATCAATCCCATCCTCACCTCCTGCATCCCCTCTTAGCTGTCGTATTATTGTTTAGTCCACTTTCCAGTGGTCATGCTCGTCTTTGCCCAGATAGAGCTCGACTGCATACAGCGTCATGGTCAACCCAACGTTGACCCACTGCCAAGTGCTTCCTCCAACGTCGCCGCCCCTTAGGGTCCAGCCATCTGAATCACTCGTAGAAAAGTGCTGCAGAAGCAAGCTGGTGTATACGGCGATCAAGATGGATGGCGAAAACCAGCTGAGGAAGCTCATGAGGGCATTGGCGGTTTCCGAGTCCTCCCAATCGGGCTCTTCTATTACAGCCCGTGCCCCAGAGTCTCGGATCGACGGGATGATCCGTGTTGCACAATAGAAAACGAGTAAACGATAGGTTAGGGAAATGATGACCGAGGGTGTAATGGTCTGGAAGGCCGCATACAGGAGGCCCAAGACGGAGTGCATGGCGGTGGGTAGTGAGCCAAGCATGTGAAGAAAGGTGGAATAAGACGCCATGATGATAGGCGGTAAAGGAGGAATCTCGGGCTGAGAGCTGGCCTGGTCATCGCTTTGCGCAGAGTGTTCGGAGGGTAAATAATCGGTAAAGATTTGGTACACGCAGAGAACGATGTAGGCAAAGAGGAGAGAGGACTCGATGGGATTGCCTCGCCCACTGCCGATTCCGAACGCGCAGAGAAAGACGGCGGTAGTCATGGCGATGCCTATCAAGGTGGCATCCATGTTGCTGATTTGAGGGAACTGAGCTACCCGCCAAAGGAAGTATACAGCACTAGCCATGATGGAGCTAGAGAAGACTAGGAGAATAATCTAAAGATGGGTTAGTACCTGTCAAAGACCGATATTGAAATAGACGTACCACCCAAGTATCGCTTCTCCCTCGATTAACAAGCCAGCGAGTGAGCTGTCCGGCAGCTTGGATAACCAACAAGGTGCAGAAGCCCTCCAGCAGCTGGAATACAGGTCCCGAGTATCTCAGCACGTTATCCCAGCCTCCCAACATGACAGTCTCTACGAGCCCGTCTTTTCCGAATATCCATTCTGTCCAAGTCTTACTTTTGGATTCGAACAATCCCCCCATTGTTCGTTCCACCCATCCTGTGGTGCCCGCATCGACGGCGAACTGACTCAACGCCCAGATGAGAAGGGACGGAATGATGATCCACTGAGCAGACCGCAAGAAGGCACTCACGAGGAAGCGAGAAGGTGACTTTTCGGGCGTCACAAGCTCCAACGTCGTGTAAAATATGTAAAAGAAGAAGAGGGCTAGGCTGTATGCCAGCCCGCTATCACGGCCCCCGACATCGAAGGCGACGGGTATGGAAAGAACTATGCTGAGCAGAAATACAGAACTGAAGAAGGCGCGGAATATCAACCACATCGGAGCGATAGGGCGGTCGGCGTAGGCCGCGCCGAGGGAGCGGGGGGGATGAAGCGGGAGCTCGAACTCGGGGACGAAGAGAGGTGTCGGTCGTCTAGAAACTGCGCATCTAAAACGTGCGGCGGGTACGGCTTTGGAGAGTTGGATAGAGCTATCGTTGGATGGGCGTGCAGGAGATATCGCACATCGGAGTCGTCGATTATCAGGGAGCTCGAGGGGGACAGGCGAAATGGATCAGATTTGTCGTGTGGTCGATCCAGCTTGGAGGTAAAGGGACAAGGCGAACACGGTAGACGGGGGGGTTTCAAGATGAAGATGAGTCGCAGGTTTTGGTGGGTGATAATTAGGCTGGATGACCACCTTGATTAGTCTGCCTAAGATGCTGGAGTATTATTAGAGTGTGGTGCACTCTCAAGGTGGTGGGCGCTTCCAGGTTCCCTTGTGGTGGTGGTGACTTCTCTGCCCGGCAAGGAAAGGTGGCTAATTCATGTCCCTTGGCTACCATGGATGTGCAGTGTGTACCTATCCGCAGATGGCAGCTAATTTTTGGCCTCCTTATCGCTATCTTCACGTGTCATCACAACGGGGGTAAGCAAGCACCTTGGCGCAGTAGCTTGCTTTGCTTGCACCTTTTAGCCTGCAGCCTCCAAGTAATTACAGCGCTAGTGTCTCGTTTTCTTGGAATCCAGACGTGAATTAATCATGATTGTGATCCTTTTCTCAACGGTTGGCGGGGCGTCCTTGCTTTTGTTGGTTCGATCCTCTACACACTTCGTAAATCTGAAGCATCCGTGCGGAGAGTGACTGCGATATGAAGCAATGATCTGGTTCTCGACTCTCAAAACATCGAGCAGTCGCTGGCTGAACAATGGCAACAAGACTTGGGAATGGAGCTGTCCAAGGAGCTCCAGAATGATTCCTAGGGTCGCGTCACACCGACACGATAAGGCCAATGATGCCAAAAGACCTGCGACCCATCCGGTGCGCTTGGCTCTGATTGGCGCTGATAGGATGCATCCATCACGTTATCTTGAGCCGATTTACATCACCGCAACCGCATTTCAACTCCAAGGACGCTGTCACCCATAAATAGAATTGGCATCTCTTGTAAAATGCTGCCATTTTTGTCATATCGTCGTATATACTACTACTTGTGCTCAACTTATCCCATCAACTGAGATGTGGTTGGATATCCTTCACTCATCAATGTCAAATAGTGCTCATCCAACCCGAAATAACTTGACACGAGACAACCATCTCCGCTGAAAACACCATTAGTCTGGCTTAGCCCCAATGCTTGAATTAGTGTGACGATAAGATCCGCGTGAACATGTTGGGTCATACACATACGCACACATGTCATCCCCAAACACCGAGGTAACATTGCTCTGGCAAGGTAAACTCTCGTCAAAAGCGTGTGCCGCAGGGACGGCACTTGAGTAGAATGACGGTATGTGAATGTAAATGATTTTCGGATCTGTGAGCGTAGGCATATGTGACTTCGCTAACCAGTCAGCTGGTTATGGTATGAAGAAGGTATGACGCACAATCACTGATAGAAAATACATCGACTGTTTGAGAAACACATTTACACGCAATCAACTGACATTCACCACTAACTACCATGGTAAATACACAAATAAACAAGATCAATTTCATGGACAAAGACTCCAAGCATCCTCAAGCCCTGATTCGATGCATGAGAAAAGCTTGCTCTTCTGTCCCATCCAAACATCAAAACGTCAAACTGTATTGCAGGGTAGCCAAGGTTGCTAGGTAGTTTAGGTCCACCCAGCAGCAATGACAAAGGCTCGTCTGCAAATCAACCCACCCACTAGGGTAAAGCAACTTTTTATGAATCTACTTAAACCGTAAACTTCAGAGAAATCAGGACCAGTAGGGATTTCGACCGGCCAAATGCCCATCAAGTTGCCGAAGGACAGATTATCATCCCGATCCCATTTCACTATCCTTGGCCCTCAGACGTCCGTAAGCAGGGCCAACTTCCACGACTTCTCCGAGACATCGAATGAAGCTCAATGCATGCCCCCAAAAAATCACAGAACGATTGCCCTGCATAATATCATTGGAAAAACCACCGCAACCAAGTCGCACAATTTTCTGTGCCTCATCAACGAGGTGGAATGTCAGGCAGGAACCTTCACCTGCTCCAGAAGGCAGGCTCCCACACGTGACGGAGTGCAGGGCACCAAGGACCCGCCTCGACACACATATGTCTCCACGTACCCTTTAGCCACACGCAAACTTCGCTCCTTCATCATCAAAACCCCTCGTCCTCGAACCCGACCGCCCGAGTATTCGAAAGTCTTGCCGCGAACCCTACGATCCCTACGAGAAAATAACTCCTGTATTCTACTCCGTCTGCTTCCCTCATAAATGCCATTTTGCTTTTTTAAAAGTCTAGATTGCTGTCCCCGTCACCGTCTTGCTTTTAAACTCATGTGTCCCCGTGTTTCCAAATGCTTCTCCTGTTGTCCCAGTCATGTTTGCTTGGGTAAGGTCACCACCGGCATCTTTTGCGGTCCAGCCGAACCTGATTGCTATTCTCTTGCCTGAAATATCCCAGTTTTCCCTTGCATGTATAAACACCACACATTATGGCGTGCGCGCATTGTGACGATGTTGACCGCGGGCAGCAAGCGCAGCCTGGATTATGGTAAATGTCGCTGAAACATGTGAAAACAGTACCAGTGGTATTATTATATATTGAACAAGTGTTCGCATGTGTGCGCGGGATTGATACTATGGTCTTGCAGCCATCATGCCACTGGTGGTGTGTGGTAATGGTGGCGTCGAGGGCGTGATCAATCTGGGGTGAGGGAAATGGTGCGCGATGCTTCGAAACACCAAGAATGCCCATCGTGAGGGGTCATTGCGTTGTTGGGAAGCTTCCTGCACGGCAAGGGTGGTTGTGCTGCCACCGGGCTGTCAACAGCTGGGCCATCTTGGCCCTGCCGCGATGCCCTCAACCTTCGCGCACCTTGGCCGCAGCGGGCGTCGACCAACTCCTCGGTTTCCTCCCCCGGGACGGCCTTACCTTCGCCCGGGGGGGACATGAGGGACCCTACCCTTATATATCAAAAACCCAGCTTCCTCTACCGGGAACCAGAAGGCGTCGTGGTAAGCGATCTGGTCAAACTGGTTTGCCTGGAGGATTATGGGTTGGAGGATACGGAGTCACCGGTTCGAACCCCGAAAACGACGACG